>VUQR01031884.1:0-12169 GCA_015108515.1 Hemichromis elongatus | reverse complement strand
CGTTTGCAAATATGTGATGTCTTGATAAACCAAGCAGATATTTGAAGTTTACACAGCCATATTCTCGCCTGAAAATATGTTAAAAGTTTTTTTTGTGACCCAGAAAGAGTAATAAGAGCAATATTAAAACTTAGTAGCGGCCGCCATTATTGGAAGCTTTCTAAAAACAAAAGGCCACCAGGCCAAAGCAATGGTTTTGACTCGATCAGCGTTAACCCCGCCCCCCTGGTTTGATGGGTGAGGCTTACAGATAAAATTAATTCATGATGAGAGCCAGGCGTCAGGACTGCCAAAATGAAATAAATAAATATATCATTAAATAATTAATTAAATTTGTCAATAATTAATTAATTAAAATGTGAACTACATAAATAATTAATTAAATGTGTATATGTATTTAATTAATTAATTCCAATTTTAATTAATTATTGCCACATTTAATTAATTATTTAATGGTGTATTTAATTAATTCATTATGGCAGTCCTGTCATTCCATACAAAATACCTGAAATTGAAAAGTGATTGACAAGCTGGTAACTGATGAAAATTAAAGTGAGAAAAAAAAAACGAACTAATCTTGAGGCTTCTAAATAAGACTAGAGAAACCAGAGGGTGATGTCACAGTAGCTTTGTTATTCTTTATATGGCCGTCAAAGTCAAAGTGTGGTTCAGTACCTCCATGTAAAGACATGCAGGGGTACGAGGCTTTCATCAAGTCTTTGAGCAGTCCGTCTGCGTGCTCCTGTTTGTCCACAAAGATGATAACGGATCCTTTTTCCTGGTAGTGACCCAGAATCTCCAGCAGCTTCAAGAATTTCTTGTCCTCATCGATCACGAGCTGCACGAATAAAAACAGAAAAAGAGAAGTTAAAACTGAACTAGTAAGCAGAGAAACTGAAAGAGTCCTTTCAAAGTTACTGTTCAGTGAGATGTAGCGTAGACGGCTTACCACGTGTTGCTCCACATCAGAGCAGACGACACTGCGGCCTCCCACCTGGATCTCCAGGGGCTTTGACAGGATCCTGCGAGCCAGCGCCTCCATGGCTCTGGGGAAAGTTGCTGAGAACATGACCGTCTGACGGTCTGGACGCACGTTGTCCACAATACGCATCACCTGGTGTGTGAAGCAGAGGGGAAAAAATACATATATAACACAACATCTGTGAATTTTTGCTACTGAACATTTTTCTTAGCAGGTTCAGACTTGATTTGTCCTGGCTTTCAACTGTGAGCAATATAAAGAACTGAAACAGTCTTCCATTTCTCAAGTGCTAAACATTATACGCTAACAATGCTTCATCTGATGCTGATGATATGTGAAAATTGTATTTTAATGTATAATCACCCACCTGTGGCTCGAAGCCCATGTCAAACATCCTGTCTGCCTCATCCAGGACCACATATGTGACTCTGCGGAGGTTGGTTACCCGACCTACACATTAAGGAAGACGGGCATGAGGAAATCAGTTAAATATGAACAACATCAAGGCTCAACAGGCATCCTGCCATCTTAACATCACATGAAAGTACTCTAACAAGACACAGAAAAGCTGTTTCCATGATGCAACTACTTGATATAACTGGACAATAAATCAAGGCATCCTAATTTCAGCACATTTCATTAAGTGGCCAGAGTTTTATTGCATTGGTATTTTAGGCTGTTCATTTCTTTGCTCGTCTTGCGTACCATCTCAGGGGCAACTGGGACCTGTAAAACATATAATACAAGAGATGGAGCCACATCAAGCACTATCTGAGCGAGCGCCTTTTCACCTACAAGGGAAACATATTACAGATTACCTCGCATGTGTGGAAGCAACAAGAAACCCCTTCTATCATACTAACTGCTACACACATGTAATAGCTACTTTCTAAAGTACACTAATAGTGGTTATTTCACATTTGTATGCAAAGGCTAAGTGCTGCACAGGACTCTACATCGATATTTATTCCCAGAAGCAGCACATTAATAACCTGAAATGATGCTTAACTCTGATGTAATACAGTGCAAACCCCTGACCACCTTACATCCATGTTACGATACATGTAACAAACATTACGATTGTTTCCCGCTTGAAGGAACCGTGGAGGCAGCACCAGGTCCACCTACCTGTTCTTGCCCCGATCTTCAGGAAACACATCAGTCTCGTAGATATGAGTGATCCCAAAGGTGGTCAAATAATGTCAACAGTTTAGTAAGTGGAACTGATTTGGCTCATTATGTACTGTATCATACTGTCACATTTAATCCATGCAAAGCAACAAGAAAAGGCATCAAATGTGCAGATTTGCATTTATGTCCTATAAGGATAGAAAAGCGACACGACCGAGAGTGATGGACTCACCGCTGTTGGCCCCCAACATGTCGATCATTCTTCCCGGTGTGCACACGATGATCTCAGCTCCTCTTTTCAACTCAGCGATCTATAACACCGAAGGAACCGTTAAGGAAAAATACACGCTCATTTTTTCTTTCTGTTGCAGGAATTTTGAGGGAAAAACAATCCAACAAACACTTAGAATAGCAACGCAAACACGATAAAACGAATATGGTGCACGATCAACTTGAGTTTGGAAGTTTCTGCTACTGGGTCTCAAATCAGTGTTTCCTCAAAACTTTCAAAATTCTTCAGATTATTTTACAATATATTTTTAAGAAGTCTCAGCCATGTACGAGTTTGCCTAAATATATACAATAATTAAACAGCAAAATAGTTTAGAAGACCAATTTTAGGTGGGTATTTCATGCAGTTATTTGATAGTTTTAAAGACAGACGCAGCCACAATGTTGTCACCTGCTGTTTGCTGAAGTTAAGTTTGACATCACTGCCTTGGTGTTTTGAAATTAGATTTACAAAGTAAGACTCAAACTACGAATATCATCAGCTGGTAAACGACCTGGATAATCCTCTTTTCTGACTACGAAGGACCATCATCTGGACTTTCAGTCTATTCAATATGACCTGAAACCAGCGACCAAACGTGTAAAGTCTTCAGGAAAGTGTTTACAGCTAACAGAGTGAAGTACACCAAGGTAATGGCAAATGGACTGGTTCTTATATAGCGATTTTCGACTCTGAGCACTCAAAGCGCTCTATACAACTAATGCATTCACCCAATCACACCCATTCACACAAGCACATTTTTCTTAGTGCTATGTAACATCTAACATTCACACACATTCACACTCCGATGGATGCATCGGAGAGCAACATGGGGTTAGTATCTTGCCCAAGGCATGCAGACTGGAGGAGCCTGGGATCGAACCACCAACCTTCCAGTGAGTAGCTGAGCTACAGCCACCCCTGTTATAGCACAGACTCTACAACTGAAAATCTTCCTGCAATTGGAGGAATCACCCCCTTGCTGCCCATAAAAAGAAGCAGGTTTAATCTTCTACTCCACCTCAAAGTTAAAGTGGAATTTATGATTCAGCAGGGAGAGCTCGCTCACAATATGCTGTAAGTCCAGGGATGGCCCGTCTACCGTCCACCTGCACAGAGCTTTTTGTCAGTGGAGGCAGCGAACAAATAAGTGGTACAACCGCTCTGTGGGACACTTTTCCTTGTGCAACCTATTACAACTTATTGAAGTTTCCCACACTATTACATCAACATGAGCCTGAACCATTAATGCAGAATGGATCCTTTCTTTTTCATGTTGTTTACAACAAATTCTGACCCTAACATCCAATATATATGTATACATGTTTGGGTCTACTAAAAAGCATGAGCTGCTATGTCAGATGGACACTATAGGTCTATTAAACCTCTAAAATGATGTAGTTGTGCTACAGTGCACGCTTACCTGTTCACTGATACCCGTGCCTCCATAAACACACACCACCCTGAGTCCCAGCGGTTTAGAAAACTTCTTACACTCCTTTGTGATCTGCAGAGCCAGCTCTCTGGTTGGAGTCATAATTACAGCTGTGCAAAAGGGAAGAAAACAGAATGTTTTCATTAGGGGAAAAAACTAAAAAAAAACAAAAAAAACTTGAACTTTGTTTAGTCTTCATCTGACCTACAGTTGGGCTCTGAACCAGGACTATGAAAAGCAGAGTAATCAGACAGGATTCATATTTTTCTGTTTGAATATGATCAAAAGATGAGTTATGTATATTTTAGCAAGAAGCATAAAGGAAGAATAAAAGTTCCTGTTGCTTACAGATGGGTCCCTCCGATTCCTCCAAGGGTCTCTGGTCCATGATGTGTCGGAACATGGGCAGCAGGAAAGCTATGGTTTTTCCGCTGCCGGTCTTAGCGATACCGATGAGGTCTCGGCCCGACATGATGGCAGGGATGGCCTGGGCCTGGATGGGTGTGGGTTTCTCATAACCGTGCCTTTAAAAGAAAACCATGAGCATCTAATCAGAAAGAGTCATACATATATTTTTGGCTAGTCTTGAATGAATATGAATGGTCATATTTATTAGCTTATTAATGGATTTTATATAAAGAGAAAACACTGTTCACTGCACATGCTTAAGCCATTTACACAAACTCACTTCTTCAGGGCGTTCAGGATCTTCATCGACACGCCACACTGCACCCATGTCTTGATGGGTTTGGGACAGCCTTTCCCTTTCACCGTAATGCCTTCCAGTTCCAGCCTGTAGGAATTCACTTCTGTATTGTTTAAAATAAATAAATGAATGAATTAATTAATTAATTAGAAATTAAAGAGATGTTAAACAGGTATAAACAGGTAATTAAGCATGAATAAGACAAGGAGTTTATCATAGAACAGATGTGGTTTTCTCACTGACCTTCTGTACTCATCTTGGCCAGCTCAGGCACCTCCACGTAGAAGTTTTTACGGTACGGTTCATATTGGATCTTTGTGTGGTCAACAGGCTCCAGGACCTTCCTTTGTTTGGTCTGGAAGCCTGTCAGAGCCGTCTGGAGATCAACCTCTTCTTCCTCTGATGAGTACTGTCAAAAACATTAGCCACATTTTAAATTGTTAAAAGATGACCCCCTCAGCAGAAAGCAGATTAATTACAGAGCATCACCGCTTCATTCATCTCATCTTCTCGGGCAGAGAGAGAACAGGTTTAGTCTTTATTATATAATCAAAGCAAGCATTCAAATCTCACCTCCATGGCATCCTGGTCATTCTCCATCAGCTCTCCCTTCTTTTTGTGCGTGTGAGGTCCTTTCTTGGTTTTAACCACTGTCACCACTTTGGTCACTGTCATTGCACCTTTCTGCAGAAGAACAGAAGACATCAGATATCAGTATGATTATGTCTTAAAACGCTGGATAAGGAAAAAAACAAACAAACTATGCAATCTTTGGGCCACATTATTTAATTTTAATCCTTCTGCTTTACCCAACTAATGCGGTATTTTGTGCTCACACTCACCTTATCATTTCCTTTCATGGCTCCAATGTTGAACTTCTTCACCTCCTGCTTCACCTCCTCCATGTAGGCATCCAGGGGATCTATATCATCCTCCTCTGTCTGCTGCTCCATGGGAGTCTCCTTGTCCTTGTCGTCATCACTCTCTTTCTTACCATCCTTTAACTCCTTCTCTTTCATCTCCCCTTTCCCATCCGCCTCTTCATCATCATCTCCCTCCATTACAGCAGAACCTTCCTCATCATCGTCTGAAATAAAGAGTTAATTAAAAAGTGCTGGGCAAAGATAAAGCTACAGCAAGTATTCGTTAGTTAGCTGATAAATTAAAGCAAAGAAAGGGTGACTGATTGGTTTAATCACACAGAGAAAGATTTGATATGCACACTTTAAACCACCCGTGAAGTCCAAAGTAAAATTCAACAGTGTTTCCTTCAGTTACTTCCTCACCATCATCGTCCTCCAGGCTCCATTTCTTGCCCTGCTTCATCTCCTCCAGTTCTTTCTTGATCTCTCCGATGTTTTCGATGGCCTTCTTCCTCTGCTCTTCCCTCCACTTCTCCACACGCTCCTTCCTCTTCCTCATCTCCTCCTCTAGTTTGTTCTGGTCAAAGTCTTGCTGCATGAAAACAAAGGAAAAAGCACAAATGTTTTACTTCTCCTTATGTACTTTACTTATAAAGCATCTTTACTTATTTCAACAAAGAGGCACTTCAAAGTTCTTTCTATGGGCAAAGAAAAACACAAAGAGAGGACAGTGGCATTCAAGCTAGCGGAAATAAACATATCAACCAACTTACATCCTCAACCTTTTCATCTTCTTTCTCCTCTTTAATCTTTTTCTTTTCAGATACAGGCTCCAGGGTGTCCTTCTCTTTGCTCTTAGCCCTGCAAGGCAAAAAGAAAATAAGACGACCTATAATAGATGGGATTATGGAACTGCTCAGATTAAGCAAATCATCCGTCCAATCTACAAGGCCGTTCAGCACTTCTAGAGGACAATTTAATCTTTAGAAAAGTGGAAAGCTCCATATATTATACTGTGTTTCTTAACTGTGGTAAAGCATCTGAAAATAATAAGATAGGGATTTTAAAATTAAATCATCTTCTTAAAGCCTCACTTTTCATCCTTTTTACTGCTCTTGTTGGGGCTACCAGAGCGCGACCTTCGGGCTCGGCTCCTGCTGCCTGACCGCCTCCTGTCTCGGCTTCTCGACCTCCTCCTCTCTCTGCTCCTGGAGCGCCTGGAAGGCAAAGGCAAACATGTCACACGTAAAAGGAAAAGGAGATAGCAGCTTGGTCAGTTTCAGCTTTTTAAGTGTTAATGCAAATCTGAAAGTAAAACAATTCACAATAGCTTAATTATGATAAAACTGCATCATAAAAAAAAAAGTTTAAAGAAACGTGCAAATCTATGGAATGCCAATCAATTGCAATTTCTGTTCCACTGAAAATAAAAAAATAAAGATAAAATAATTTTGTTCATCACAGACCTGAGCATTGTATGGCTTGGACATATAGCCTACTGTTTGTCTCTGACCAGCATGTGTGAGGTCAGTGGGAACCTAAGAGTCAAATGTAAATAAGTATAGACAACTGAGTTTTTCCCCCATTTAAGCAAGCCATTCGCTAACAGCGAGTTTATCAAAGAGTTTTTGGTGGACTGTTTTCCTAATGGTTCTGAGGAGGGGAGAAAAAAACCATTTGAGAATGTGCCCCTCTCCAAGTGGACAATTGATCCTTTCTCAATGGCTCTGGACAAGAGCTGTAACGTTTGCCACACATCCAAGTTACTCATCTTTGCAAGTGGGAAAACAAAAGAGTGCGCTAACCATGTTGTTGATGTTGTAAATAAAAAATAGTTAACTTAATTGGGCCAAGAGTACTGAATCACAGGCAGCTTGCTGCACCTTTGATTGACTACAGGAAAAGAGTATTTTAAGTGAGCATCAGTGCCGTTTTTTGTTTTATTTATTCTTCTCTCAAACAAAACACTTTCCACACAGAAGCGGATAAAATGCTGGATCTCTTTTTGTATTTGAACAAACGGATACAGATACAGACCCTCTCTGAGCAACAATCACATGTTCAATGTTATTTGCATTTCCACCTGCAATATTAACATACGTGTTCAAGCCTTAAACACAATAAATCTCTGTCAGTGATCATAAAAAAAAGGGAAATTGCAGATGAAGTCAGTGAACTACAAGTAAAATTGAAAGAACACTTTGTACAAAGTTAAAAGTTTCAGAAAACTTTACACAAACATGCACATTTTGTTCACGGCTGCTTTGGGGGAATGTTACTTAAACTGTGATCAATGTTGGCATTTTTACAATGCCTATTCCATATTTACATTGCCTAATGACAATATCTACTTTTTCCAGTAACAGTTTATAAAATTACACAAATATTGTTGAGCACAATTGAGATCAGCTTATTGGTGCTGCTCTCCATAACAACCACAGTTTCTGTGGCTTGCTGTGATAATTAATTGCCCACCCACTGGTTTATTGTATCCACTCAGTGATGTAGCTGGAAAACTGGAGCCAAATAAAATGCAAAGTACTTGTTTTTCACACAACTGATGCCACACATGTACCCTTCACATTGCACGTTCATTTAGTTAAACATTTAGAAACCTCGAATTACTCATTACAACAGTCTCTCACACCACCGTGCTTTTTGGCCCACTGGGAGCTATGGAAGTTCAGTATTGTTACCGCGAATCAAAAAAGTGACCAGAAACTTCAATCTGTGTTCAGGCTGTAAACACCAGAAGACTTCAGTCCACTTTAAAATGTATTTACTTCGGTGTACCCTTAGTCTTTAAAGTTAAGTCCAAGCCACTACACACCTGGCTCGTTTTCTGTCCCTGGAGCGCGACCTGCGCCGATCTCGGCTCCGTGACCTCTCCCTCCGGCTCCGCTCGTCTTTCTTCGAGCGCTTGTCCGGGGAGCGACTCTTTGATCGGCTACCCGACCGTCCACGAGATGCGGAACGTTTCCGGTAATGCCTGTTGAAAAAAATAATAATAATAATACACAAGATATGACAGATTAGCTCTTGGTTTACGTGCATAAACATCATGACGCTTTAGCCAGCATGCTAACGCTAATCTAAAATCGTTTCCTCAAACAGAAGTTAGTCACAATCGATTCACCAGCATCAGACTGACCGGAAAAGTCCAAACATACCTCGACTCACGTCCCATTTCGAGCTCACGCAGATAAGTCTCGTAAAAAAAGTGAAATTAGTTCTCAGAAAATTAACGACTCTTGTGCGTTGAGTGGATGTTTGTGTGTTTGAACCCGCACGTAAAAAAAGTGCGACTCCACAACTCCTAAACTCCACGTGCAAAAGCGTGCTGCGCCACCAAGTGGTGGGAGGTCAGAATACTCAAGCTTTATCACAGGCTTCTTTTTTGAGCGTTTCCTGAACTTTATGAAGATGATTTTCATTGTAATTTATTTTACCTTACTTACCTCTTTATCCTTCGTGGAACTGAAACATTTCAAAATTCTCTCATTCTTAAACCGTACGATGTATTTATGGGTGGCTCAGTGGTTTATTAGCTCTACCACAGAGTTATGAAATAAAAACCTCTTTCTTTTTCCCCACATTGTAATCTGAGACTTACATGTGAGTTCTCAGTGGATTTGTAAAGAAAATGTTGTCGTTGGAACTTGTTTTTTTTTTTAAAAACTCATCCAACGGCAGCTTTTTACTGGGATGAATTTGAATACAAAATGTTCAACATAGCAAATACTTGTCACTTGATCGCTTAAATTTCAATACAAATGATAAATAGTAAAGTGAAAGAAGAGTACTTACCATAAAGACAAGCACATATAACAACAGATCAAAGATGTATTAAGGGACAAAATCTAACCAAACTTACCTGGCCCCGACTAAGTACATCATTACAACAACATCTGCGTGAGCTGTTGATGCTAGGCAGAATGGATCCATGCCTTTATGTTGTTTACATCAAATTCTGACCCTACACATTCACTGTGCAAAAGGTTGTTTGTTTGATTACAGCTAGAGATACAAATACTTTACTTACTTTAAATACTTTAGGGTTGCATCCAGTCTAAAACCAAACACGCAGAGCAATCTGCTGTGGCGACCCCTTGTGACAAGAGAGCAGCTGAAAATATTTTCTGACCCTAACGTCTAAATGTCCCAGCAGAAATCAAGACTCATCTGATCAGGTGATGTTTTTCCAGTCTTCTGTAGTCTAATTTCGATGGCCTTCTGTAAACTGCAGCCTCAGTTTCCTGTTAGCTCACACAAGCAACACAAGTAACAAGCATTATTATTGTCACTTAAATCACATTTCTCCCTCAGTCTGATATCAATTTGAACTTCAGCAGAAGGTTTTGACCATGCCTACATGGCTGTACAGGCATCGAGTTGCTGCCCTGTGATTGGCTCTTTAGAATTAATTTTTTTTTTTTTAATAAGCTTAACTTAATAAATTAATTTCAGTTCCCTTGATCTTTCAACTTAAGGCTTTTTCAAAGTGTGGCTTAGAAACTGACTGCCAAATAACAGAAGTAAGTCACACAAGTAATTTTTATTTGGTATGAATTGTTCAATTGCTCATTATTTTTTGGAGCAGAGACCGTTTACATCACATCAACACTACATTTGTTACTCACGTTCAAATATGTAAGATACCGCAAGAGCCATTAAAAACAGTCTACCTGCAAATTTACGTTATCAAAAAACAATCAAGTAGGTCAGACAAGTTGTAGGATAAATTACACCAAGTCATTCACATGGAAAAAATATTCACATTTATAAATTAATCAGGTTAAAATTACAAAGATGAAACAAGGACAGCACAGAAGTATAGAGAGCATACTGTATATTTATGCAGGTATGTATGAGAGAGGCTTGAACAAAGCACAGCAGGATATGTCACCAGAATTACTGAACACAAATAAGCATACAAAGTCCCACTGCCTCCCACAAAACTGCAGTGACAGCACTTTCTGGTAAAAACCCCCAAAACACTCTCAGCGTGTATAAAGTTCACCCCGGTTTCAAACTCACGGCCGACCGTAATAACATACACTAAACGATAAAGGGCTAAATCCTTCATCAGACGTAAACAAAGAAGGGAACTGTTCGTAGCGTAAGTGGACCCTTCCCAAACATTAGAGGACAGACCCAAAAAGTAAATGTAATTTTCAAAGCGCTGCTACGAGGAAAAGAAAACCCCTCAGAAATGGGAAAGTCCTCAATACTCGAATATCTTTAAAATCTAACTGAAGGCTGAAGGGCCATCGACGTAAAAGTTTCTTTTGTAAAAAATCAAAGAAGCTCACAGTTTGAGGCAATCCAGAAATTCTGTCATTCTTCCTCGGCCCATTTATGCCAGAGTAGTTTTGTACTTCCCGGCCTCCTCTTCTATCTAACCTCTCTATTTTTTTTAAAGCCAGCTCTTTCCGATCGATAGGAATGTTTGACGCGGCTCTTTCTACAACAGATCTTTAGTGTGTTAAAACGAGGTCTGACTGCTGGCCTCTTTCTCTCCTTCCTACCATTTGTTCTCAATAGGCTGTGCAGCAGCGTCGGAGGCCGTCGGAACATCTCCGCTCAGAGACGAGCGACGAAACTGTGAGATCTCTAAGATTAATCACAGTATTCACAAAAAAGCTGAATTAATAAACCTGAGAATAAAAGTCAGAAAGCTAATTTCTGAATCTTGTCATTAATCTCAGGAGTATTTTTCCAACACTGCTCGAGTTTAAAGTTTCTCACACTTTTGTTTGCAGGAGATTTTCTACTCTCGCGTCTTGACCTGGTCTACAGCTTGAGGTGTGGACACTGCAATCAGCAGGGGTGGTGATGTACCGTATAAGGAGGAACAGAAGACTGCTGCTTCTGTCAATTTCATTCATGCTGTCAATCGTAACGGATCAAGAAACTTCTTCAATCTTTCCTTGCAAGGTTGTACCAATGTCACTTTCACTTCGCCTCATTCATGATGTACAAATGAAGCACTTCAGTGTAAATAGCCAACAGTGTTCTGCGTTTGGTTTGAGGGGCATCAACTGAAAGTGAGTTGACCCTGTAGGATGCCCTTCAAGGCTGCCTAGGTTGACAAAAAGATTACTGTAGTGTTGTAGACTAGCTACCTCCAGAATTCTCCAGCAGTTTTCATCGGTTTGTCAGCAGATTTTGGTTTTACAGAAATGTTAGAACCCTGCTGAGGAATCTGTCTGTGGACTTAGCTGAAAATATGACACCCTGCTCAGACTAAGCATCACCTTTGGAGGTTATTACTCTGCAGAATGACTCAAGAGCTTGGCGATAATTCAAAGCGTTCTGACTCAACATCTTGTTCAGCAAACAATTGTTCCTATCAGGTGTCAGATTTAGAATTATGACGGGGGCTTGAAGAGACTCCGGTGTTTCCCCTTCATAAGTTAAATGCAATCTGTGGCTGCCCACTGGGATGTCAGACTGATGACTGTACGGTAATCCAATCTTCGGCGTGATACTTCCCATTTTCCGTACTAATAAATATCCTTCAGCGCAATAAATGGCAGTACATTCTTTACACACAGGTAACGCAGGTTTCACAGCTTCTGTTCAGAGAAAAATTAACCTGGAAGTCTGTAACAAACACCGAACTTTGTGGTCGGGGCGTAATGTTAGCGTTAGTGAAATGACGAGCACTCGTCCAGCTGGCGTGTGAGGGCCTGATCATAAGGCAGCAGGGGTTCGCCTCCAGACTGTCAATGACAAACAAGCACCTGAGGGCGCAAATGAGCATGCCTATGTTGCTATG
>VUQR01031881.1:0-21622 GCA_015108515.1 Hemichromis elongatus | reverse complement strand
TAAAAGGAGAACTGACACAAACAAGTAAACAAAAAAAAGCAAAAGAGGTTAGTCCGCCCTTACACGACTCGCCCTGCAACCAATCACCTCTAGGGCTGGACGGACTAACAAAAGAAAATCAATCAAGAAAACCAAAAGAAAAAAGGACAGCAGAGACAGCGGCTGAAAAACACAGACAACATTATCCATTAAAATATTACCCAATAAAATATCAGTTTTATTAAACCATTAAAAAAAAAAAAACAAAACTAAAACACACACAATATACCTACAATATTACTCAGTTTCCCAGCGCGCGGTCGATTTAAAACTTCATGGCTCCCTCCATTAAAACTTGTAGTCACACTAAAAAGTCCAACAACACGCATTAAATTTGGGCACCTAAACTAATCAATAATCCGCACAAAATGATAAAAGTTTCTTACCAGGCAATATACCCACTTGCACCAAAGTGAGTTAATCGTCTCTGAGATTTCCCAAAGGAGAGCGCTGACTTCACCCCACACGCCCACTACCTTTTCAAAGCTTCCCTGCCAATCACCTGGCAGAGATGGCAACCTGCCAGGTGACATTTGTTACACTTTGAAAGACCCACAGGCAGTTTTTTCCGCCACTCGGATGGTGCGTTCAGGGCGCCATGTGAGTGGCGGAAAAAACGCCGTTTGTCGCAACAAAACGCCGTTTTTTTCGGCGTTTTAAATAATTGAACGGCGTTTTTTACGCCATTTCTTAACTAAACGGGTTGGAAAAGTGGCGATATTTGGCACTAATGGCTTGCCATAGAAGGGCGCTTGTCGTGTCACGTGACTGCAGTCTGTCACCGGGAGGAGGTCTGCAGCCGTCTGGAGGTGCTCAGGCTGCAGAGAATCGAAACTTATCCGAGGAGAGGGAAGTGTCAGGCGGTCAGAAACGAAACCTCCTCGGTGTTTGCTCCCGTCAACGTCTTCGCTCTCTGCGGGAACAGCATGGCACACGTTTAAACTTTGCTTCGGCTCAATGAACTTCCTCGCTGCTGCTGCTGCTGCTTCTTCTTCTGGTAGGTGTGTCCGAAGTTGGCCCAGGCTGGTCTTACAAACGGCCTGGCTCGCTTGATGTTTATGTCAGTAACAAACAGTGAATGAGGCTGAACTCAGGCTGAATGTGGGAGTGTTTATAGAGGCTTGCAGTTCATTCTGACTACTTTCAAAGGAAGTGGGTGTATCGGAGAGCAGCTGCTTTTCACAGGCACTGTCACAGAAGTTGGTATTTCCTCCTTCTAATCCCTCTCCGTGTGTCTGTGTGTCTTCCCCTCCAGTGGACAAGCATGGACCCTGGCCGAGAGAAACGCAAGGAGGAGATAAACAAAGCCCTGGCTTTCATACAGTAAGGCGATTTTAGTTTTTGGCTTAGCGTACACAGACTGAAAGTGAAACTGTCCCCGTGTTAATCACGCCTCACAGCCTCGCTGTCAGTACGATTTTAACAAGTTCCTCTGCTCTAGGTCCTCCCTGGCCTATCCTGACCCCGACGGCTATCAGGTAGTAGCTGCTAATGCTGTTATGTCCTTTTGCTTTTATGCCTTGTGCATGATTTGGTGTGAAGCAATCTGTCTCTTATTTGCTACATTGCTTCTTTCCATTCCTGGCTCTATTTAAAATCAAGCACTGGATACCTTTTTTTTTTTTTTTTCACTCTTTATAATCCTGCCCCATTATTCAGTCAAGTCCAGGTTTGCTTGCTAATATGTTTGACTGTTTAAAAGGTAGAAACAAACCACATCCCCAGCCTACACCCCCAGAACAATGCACAAAACCCACAGTGAAACCTGTAAGTTGGAGTCAGGGGTTCCCGCTTGCAACAGTGCACCTTTGTCTCTCTTACGTCTCATACTAGTTTCAGAAAACTAAAGGCAAAGTTGTGAAGTTTTGCAGCTGTCTTGTAGGTTGTGTTCAACCGTCTGCTGTGTAACATCCTGTTGATAGTTGTGGGTTTCAATTGAACCCGGTCCTCTTCATAAATTAATACTGCACTCAGATCGTTGTAGGGGAAGTTTTCTATAAAACATGAGCGTGCAATGAACCATTGGTAGTTAATCTTGGTTATCTGCAGTCCTCTGTAAAACTAAATACACAGCATGATTCAGTATCTCGTAGAACCACCTTCGGCGGCGATGACTTGGAGCTGTGGGTTTCTGTATGACTATCAGTCTCTCGCATAGTTATGGAGGACCCGCTCTTCTTTACAACGTTGATTCAGTTTGGTGAGACTTGTGGGGATTTATTTATGCAAGCTTTCTCACTGTCAGGCACAGCTTTTAAATCAGGTTGAGGTCTGGGTCATTGCAACACCTTGATTTGTTTCTTATTCAGATATTCTGTCCAGATCCTTGTCCTGTTGCAACACCCAGTTTTTTATTTGTTTTGTTTTTTTTGTGCCTGTCCCGTTTGGTTCTTTAGCCATCAGAATTGTTGTCTGAAGGCCAAGAAAGATGCCTAGCGGTTTTATTTTACCAAGTGGATCATCATGGCCTTTGCCATATTGATTTACCTTTAGTATAATTATGTATTTATTTGATTATATTTACAGTTGTTACAGATGGTAAAGACGTGACTGGGGGATAGGACAGGGTGAAAGAAAGAGAGGGAGAGAAAGAAAAACAGAGGGGAGGAGAGAGAGTGAGAAAGGGGGGAAGAAAAAAAATCACCTGGATCACCTGTCGAGAAAAAAAAACAGAAGAGAAAACAAACAAGAAAAAGCACCACAATAAATACAACATCATCACAATAAACTAGCTAACAGTAAATAACAGTAGATACTAAATATTAAATGCTATCGCTCAGCACGCAAGATTGACAGCACACAATACCTTTGAAGTAGCAGCCAAGAAAGGTGTCGTTTGTGTCTGTGAACACTTGTGTGGATCAGCTCGCTTGTATTCAAAAGGTTTCTCCATGTAATGATCTGCTAGGGAGTGTGGGGAGCCATAGCCCCGTCCCCCAGGGCATGAAGCAGGTATGGAGGAGATCTAGGCCCCAGACAAGGAGGACCATCAGAGGGGCAACCGTGCCCACCCTCCTGGGAAGAGCTGAGGAGGGCCCCAGGTGAGGGGTCACCCAGCTGCCACGGAGCAGAAGCCAGAGGGGGGGTGGAGTTCTGCCAGCAGCCAGCTGTGCCAGAGAGGACCGAGGTCCAGAGACCTGAGGCCCGAGGGCTCCCCACCCCTCAGAAGGGGCCTAGCCGGGCCACAGGTGCCAGGTCCCGCCAAGCAGCCACCAGGAGTGAGCTAGTATATGTATGAGGGCCCAGCCCTGGACATCAAGAACCACCAACGCACCGACGTCTGAGGGCATCAGTCACCAGCAGGGAGTGTGGTGAGGGGAGACAGGCTTCCATACCTTGGAGAGCTCGAGATGTTCCCAGAGAGGTGGAGTCTAAGACCTGCCCTGACATATAGACACAGACGTACAGGCACACACAGACACAAATGTGCATTCCCACCCCCATGTACACATAAACAAATACTCGACACTCACCCGACGTGGAGACGGAAACAAATAGACACGTACACACAATCGCACTTTGGTGCTGTCCATCTTTAGAGAGAAGAGCTTTTTTCCTCTGATCCTTCTGAACTACTCATACTTGTTCAATCTTTTTCTAATTGTGAACTTTAAGATTTAACATGCTAACTGAGACCTGTAGAGTTTGCGTTGTAACTCTTGGGTTTTTTTTTTGCATTTTCTCTGAGCATTGCACAATCTGACCTTGAGTTGAAGTTGTTTTGACTTCCACTCCTTAGAAGATTGCCATCTGTCTTAAGTACTTTTGCTTGTGAACAATCTTTCTCACTGCAGAGTGATGGACTTCAAAATGTTTGGAAAAGCCCTTATAAACCTTTGCCAGATTGATGGGCAGCAACAGTAGCTTCTTCATAGTCAGTGATGATGTCTTTCCTTCTTGGCATTGTGTTAACACACCTGAATGATCCAGACCAGCAAACTGACAGAACTTCTGCTTTTATAGATTTGCTCACACTTGCTGAAAATCGGATGACCAGATGACCTTGCAGTGTGTCACCAGAGTAGGAATCTCATTGAATTTCCAGATCGGTCCAGGACTGTAATTCCCAAACAATGAGTACAACAGCTTCCCCTAACCCCTTTGATTCTATAATCCTCCGTGCTAGCTTAAAGAGGCAAAATTGCAGAAATGGTGTATTTGTCCAAGAAGTGGTGCACTGTAGTCATCGCGTGACCTTTACCCTGCTGCCACTGTGAAATTTTTTGGCTGTTTTTTAATGACAGCTACCAGCAAAATGTATTTTGGAGAAATGTCTCAACATACAAGAAAGAGTGCCACCTCCAGTTGTTAATAAATTATATGCTTTGATCCACAATTTAACATAAACCAAATGAATCATAAACGCATTCGACATTTTTTTCCTGTGCAGATTAAAATCCTGCTTAGAACAGTAACAAAATACTATTTTTAATGTAAATATGTGCATGACAGCATTAAGGTGGACCTTAAAAATAAAATGTAACTTACAGGACTGTAGCGCAGGTCTGCACAGATTAAAAAGAAGAAAAAAAAGCTTCTTAGTCCTTTCTTTTCTTTTGCTTCTTTCAGGACTTCCTGACCCAGTTAGTGTGCAACCTGCTCGATGAGGGCAATGCCTTCTTCCGAGACGGCCATTGCGAGCAGGCTGTCAAAGAATTCAGCGAAGGCTTGAATGTGTCGTGCTACGCCGAGACGGAGGAGATCAAGATCCCCGAAGCTTTGCTCGAGAGCCTGTACGTCAACCGGGCGGCTGCCTACCACAGTTTGGTGAGATAACGTTTGATCTTGTGTCTGTGCAGCGTTCTGCGTATAGGACAGAAATGGCGCGGGGTTAATGTCTCATACTATAAAGTTCTAGTATAGCAGCATGTGTAAAACATATAAGGCTTATCTACCTCACTATGTAAAGGAATGAGGGTTTTTTCTTTTGCATAGCTCAGACATTTTGAAACAAACGTTTGTGTCGAACGTTCCTCCACACCCAAACGTGCATGACGTGCAGGAGCCACATAAAAGTAGATCGACCTGAAATGATTGTTGATTGTACTTGAGCTTTTAATATCTACTAAAATCCCAGTGGTTAGTTGATAACAGCTATTTTTTTTCTGCTTCCACAAACCAATTGTAAATATACGAACCTCTTCCTCCACTTTGCTCCAGACTCACTTATGTTCACTGCTGGTGGCTGGATTGTCTTGTGGATGTCCTTCTCGACAGTTTTTTTTTTCTTCGGTTTGTGACTCCTTCTGGTCTTTAACTGGAAGTCTTTTACACATTAAGTGCATGTCTTAACAAGCATGTCTTGGGGTCATCAAACCACATTTTGTTGATATTTATTGAGATATCAAATTGTTTTAAAGATTCCAATTGAAGATCCTACAAAGAAATACTTTAACCTCACTTTCGGTTTGTGTTTGGACCAAATTTGCAAATGATGGCATGCAAACTTGGCAAAAAAAAAACGTAGTTATGTCAGACCAGACTGGTCTACAAACCGTTCACACGGAGTTGCTTGCATGGTTGTAAATGCCCGCTGAAGTGTTATAAAAGTTATGGAAATGTTGTTATCAGAGGGTGCATACGTGGCTTGGTGTGGATGTCTGTGTGTCCTCTAATTCAAAGCAGCGCACAACACTGCAAGGTCACCAGATGTGCATGCATGTTCTTTTTTTTCTTTTTTTTCTCCAAATGGTCCAAACACACGATAAGATTCGTGCCCAGGTGGTTTCAGGCTGTCTGTCTAAATATGCCGCCGTAGCGGTCCAGAGGTCTGTGACATGCACGTATCCATCCAAGTCCAGCAGTGTTTACCAGCGGTCAGCACTGATATCGCCAAACCCATGCTTGTGTGATTACAAAGTCTAATAATAGATGATTTAAGTGACGTCCACTTTTGTGAAAATTATGCCTGTTTTTGGGGGGAAAAAAAATACAAAAATCAAATGCTTGTGCAAAACTGGAACATGGAACATCTAATTTAATCTTTAACAAAGCCTACAGGGGTATTAAGAAGAAAAGGTAGAAATCCAATGCAGCGGCTGTCCGTCCTGTAGCACATAACCTGGATTTACCATTGTAAATAATTGAGGCTATCCTGAACCTCCCACCCCACACACTTGATTTATGAAACCACTTATAAAAGCAGATCAGTTCTGATTTACTGCCTCTAATATGTAAACATCACTAAATCATTCAGATGTGTTTGTCTGCATTCAAGGCCACAGAGCCTTTGACCTGCATACCAGAGAAGTGCTCTGTAGCAGCTACACGCAGTTTAAACTAAGAGACTAAGCTAGATGCTAAGCTTTTGTCTGTTTCTCTTATGCTTTCCACAGGGGGAGTATGAACAAGGTGTGCTGGACTGCAGCAGCGCTCTGGAGGTGTGCAAGGACAGCCGCAGAGCGCTGTACAAGAAGGCCCTTTGTTTGAAGGGGCTTGGAAAGTATAAGGAGGCCTACGACTGCAGCGCCAGCTATCTGCTCATTAATCCTCAGGTGAAGGATGGACAGAAATGGCAGAGTTTTTCTTATAAAAAGCTTTCAGTAAGGTCTGAATATAAATCTGTTGGTTAAATCAGCAGCAGCACTGATTTGTGGAAGTAAGATACAGTACAGTGTAAAAATCTTGAGCCACTCCTTAGTCCTGTTACGCCACTGAGCACTGATCTATGAATCAGTCGAGCATATAAAAGGCACCGAACTAAAAGGATGAACCAGGGCTGTGTCTTTTAAATAACAAGAAACTTAGCAAACAACCAATTTTAAATAGTTTCTTTAGACACGTTGTAACTACAGCCTGCCACAAAAACACATCCCCATTTCTTAGTGAAAATAAAATAGTGCCATCAACAAGGTCATTCCCAAATTTGACTGATTAACAACTAGCAAAGACACAGGACCTGAGAGATGCACGAAAGGTTGTCCATCCCCAAGTCTTGGGCCTGTGACATATTGGTGTCCAGGATGTACCTCGCCTCCCATGACAGCTGGGATAGGCTCCAGCTGACCTGCTTCCCTGTTTTGGATAAGTGGAAGAAAATCGATGGATCTTTAAATCCCCGTTAATGTGTATGAAGAAGGAGGGAGAAGGGAGATTTTATCACATTTCTTTTCATTCACATTTAATAAAGTTTAATCGGTTGTTTGCGTGGTTGTTTATCGCATGTATGTTAAATGTAGCTTGGAGCATTTCAGTAAATCTATTCGTTTACCTCTTGGAAGGACAAACAGGTGAATGAGCTCGCACAGGAATTGGCGAACCATCTGGGACTGAAGATTCGAAAACCTTACGTCAGCACAAAGGTGGGTAAATGTTTAAATCTGGTTCATCGTGGTTTGTAGGACTTTTATTAGCATTCAGCTTAGTCATAGTCAGACAGGACACAGTCCACATGGCATCACCAGCTGTTATCACAGCGCAAGCAACTTTATATACGGATGTTTATGACTTTGACACGTAAACTAAAACCTTAGCAGTGTTGTTGTTTAGTCTTTCCAGGTTGATACCTTTCCATCTTCTCATGCTTCACACAGTTATGCAGACACAGCAGAGTTATCCTTACCTGGGCCTGAGCTTACACCGTCCCTCATATTTAGAGTGACACCCTTTTAAAAATGCGTTTAAAAGAGACACTCGATACTTGAAATGACAGAATTCCCTAAAGAAAATTACTTCATTTCATCCTTCATCTGACAGCAATTTATGTTCTTTTCTCCAGATGTCGAGCGGTAATGTAGAAAATGGTAATGGCGTTGCACCAGGTGGGAGTTTTTGATCATTTAAGCCTCTGCTGCTCTCTGTTCTTGATCATTTTGTACACAAACTCAAGAATGGTACAAATAAATGCTCTTCTGTTCCTCTTTAGTCAGCTTCCCCAGCGTGCCTCAGTCCTCCTTTCCTTCCACACCTACTAACTCTGCAGCACCTGAAAGGGTGGGCACCATCGAGGACTCCGAGCTGATGGGAGATGACATTGACAGTCTGCTGGACTGCGTTTCTACTGAGCCGGAAACAGCTGAGGTAGACTCTTAAGGGCTGTGTTTTTTCTTTCAGACCAACGGACTGACTTTTATTACTGATGATAGATGAAGATATTTGTTTGATATAAGTGCTGAAAAGTTTCATTCGAGTAAAAATCCATGGTTTTCATGTCTACAGCAGTGAAATGAGTTTGCTTCTTGTTTTGAACAGCTCGCCCAACACAGGAAGTACTGTTTACCTTTTTACCTCTTTCAAGGTAAAGTGTGTTGATGAGGTCTGAGTGAAATGCAACAGTACTTAGAGGTTAAGGAAGACTCCACTTTAACGCAGGCATATTTCTAGAGTTTTTTTGTAATAGGATTGCAAAAGGAAGACAAAGAGTCCAGTAAAGGTCGCCAAATCAGAAAAATCTTTTTGGACATGAAAACAGTTTGGAAAATTGATTTGGAAATATTGTCTTTATGTGGTATTTATTTTTTCTTCACTATTGCACATTAGCCTAAACAAAAACCATTTTGTTGTGAATGAATGCTTCACTTCCTGATGCAAGAAACAGTTAGATTGTTTGTAGTAGTGGTAATACAGTGTGAAAATACCCTGTCACAAGTAACAGACCTACTTGGGAAGAAAAACAAAAACAAACATGTACTGTATATAAAAGATGGACGTGGCCACCTGATGTCTGCTGTTTGGTTTGGAAGATTCAGTGTTAGTGTTTTTTTTTTTTCTCTTACAGACACACAAAACATCAACGCATCTCTCTAACTTTTGTTATTTGTAGTTATTTTTGTCAGTACAGTTTAAAAATAATCTTGCTTTATTGTCACAACAAATCTTATATTATTATATTAGTTCATGCTCTCCTTGGATTGGCTGGTTGTTGAATATGTGGAATTCCAAAGTTATTACCAACACATTTGAGAAGTTGTATAGTGCCCTCTGGTGGACAACATTAACAATTATAACATGTTTGAAAGTCGTTCCTCAGAATTCTGTATTCTAAATTGTTGGGGTATTTTTTTATTTTTTTTATTTTTTGTAGGTGCTGATGCTGATATACCAGCAAATAACTCATTTTCTCCAATATATAATATATGTTTTGGCCAATATATCTGTTGGGCTGTAGTTAAGATATCTGCTAATGCTTGGAAGCCTCATCATCATACACTGCATGGGTGCAACTCACAGACACATATCTGCTAACTAGCCCTAAGTAACAGGTTGCTAAAATACCCAAATAATTCACTTAAAAATGCTATAAATGCAATCTACAATCTCTGTGCCAGGATACTTGTTAATCAAAGCAACCACCTCCTCTTACCTCCAGATGGGGGGGAAAATGGAGGAAAAACTGAAACGATTAAAGAAAAAAAAATCATCGCCGTTCAGGAGAAAGCAGGGCCACTTAATGTCTCCTTTTAAACATGCCCCTGCTTGGAAGGCTAGAAACGAGCTGCCAAAACAATATTTATATTAGAATAATGGAAAGCTGACTTCTTGTCTGTTAATACAGAGGTGCTTCTGCACACATCCAGCAGACAGTGCAACATTAGCTTTAATATGAAGCTTGAATTTTGTGAACTTATACTTTTAGTCCAGTTTTATCCATCTTTTGAGCTTTAAATTGACTAAATAATCTTCTTAGGGAACATCTGGCTGTGAGGAAGGTAGATGTTCCACTTCTTTGACAAACCAGTTGTTAACATTACTTGGGGACAGAAACAGTGCAGTAAAATTAAGAAAGCTGATAGGCACGAAGGACTTTATAGAGTCAGGTGATTCTCCTGTGTGCATATTGGTTTTATCGATCCAATATTTAGGCCAAAATATTGATGAATGCAGTATTGTGTATGTGTTATTTACCAGCTGTGTCGGCCAGCATCAATTCCAACTTTTATGTTTAATTATCCAGGGGCATTGTGATGTTTTGCTTATGTTTTTACACCCTGCCTCCTTTCTTGATAGGAAGTCTTCTCAGTGTCCAGCGGGACGTCCACTTGCACACAAAGAGGCCCATCTGTCCTGCCCGCCCCGACACCCCAACTACCCCCGGCCTTTTTCAGCTCAGCCGTTAACCAACTCAACTCCCTCGACTCCTTTTCTTGTTCGAGGCTCAGCAACTCAGCTGCTACACTGGATATCCTCGATGACCTCTCGACCTCTGAAAAAGGAGGTGTCGCAGATGCTTCGAACTTACTACTGACCCCTACGAAGCTGCATGGTCTGGACGGTCTCGATTCCCTCGATTCTCTCGATGACGCCTTGGATAAGATGCCGAGGGCTGCTGCTGCTGCTGAGGAAGTTATTGAGGCCAAAACAGAGCTGGGAGGAAAGTCTCTCGATGAGCTGCTAGATGAACTAGATCCCTTAGAGACACTCTCTAATCCAAGCAGCCAGGGCGATCATGTCTCTAAAATTAGGAACAGAGCCATGGAACGGCTTGACTCCCTTGATTCCTTGGATTCATTTTCCTCGATGGAAGGAGTTAGGGTAACTTCCCCAGCAATCTCGGTTGGGGGGTCTGGCCTGGACTCGCTCTCTGATTTCAACTTAGCAGGTGACTATGATTTTTTTTTTCCTGGCTTATTATAAGGGATGCA
The DNA here is from genome assembly GCA_015108515.1 of Hemichromis elongatus. Classification (NCBI taxonomy): domain Eukaryota; kingdom Metazoa; phylum Chordata; class Actinopteri; order Cichliformes; family Cichlidae; genus Hemichromis; species Hemichromis elongatus. The sequence goes on along the minus strand of VUQR01031881.1, from coordinate 11,003 downwards.
CTGCTTTTTTGCTCAAACATTTTCCAATGAGCATTTGTATGATGCACATGCTTATTTAAAGATATGAAGAAAGGCTGAAAACGAAGCATTTTCTCCCAAAGAACTGCCGCTTGCTGGACATTATGTCTTTCTCATACCACTCTCTGTAAACCCTACAGGTGGTTGCATAGAAAAATCCCAGCAGATGGGCTGATTCTGAAACACTCAGACCAACCCGTCTCCTACAAACAACCATGCCACATTTAAATCACCTTTCTTCTTCATCCTAAAGCTCAGTTTGAACTTCAGCCATGTCTGTGTGCCTAAATGCATTAAATAAATAACCTAAATGCATATTTACATTAGTTAGCAGTTGAACAGTTGTACCTAATGAAGGGGCTAGTGCCCCTTTAGCGTCTTAAGTTGATGCTTCAGCCCTGTTACCTCATGCAGTTCATAACTGATGTTCTCTCCTTGCTCCTCAGGTGTCTCAGGCTCTCATAGTGTTGCAGCTCCAGTAATGCGATCTCCAAAAAATCACCACAAAGTAAGACTGATTATCTTGCTTGTGTTACATTTGCTTACCGTCTATGTTCCTTAGCATTAACTGATGTCTTATTCTTGCCTTGGAAACAAAGGAGAAGGAAAACCCTCTGTCCTCCACCCATGAGTTCCTGCAGGCCTGCTCTGCTTGCTACCCTCGAGAAGGTATGGTAGGATTTGAGTGAGATCAAAGTGGTCCTGCTGCTTATCAGCTGGTGATGGTTTTACAGTGGGGGAAGTTTGATGCCCTGCTGTTCTCAGTGGAACTTTAAGAGAACTTGTATTCCTCTTTAATGTTTGATTATTATTTTTTTTTATATTGGTGCACTACTTCCTTCACAGGTAAAGGGATTTATACTTATGTTCACAAGCCAGACCTGGTCCACAACTGTAAGAGAGACATTCTGCTATGTAGACTGAAAGCCGATCCCCCCTCAGACTGGACCCGAGTGCGACCGCTGCCAATACTGAAGGCCTTTGGTGGGCGATTTGTGCTTTGCAAAGGTAAGAGGATCAAGATTAAAGTCACGAATCTCTTCTGGTTATCATAGTTCTTTACTTTTTATTGCAGATAAATACGTTTTTAATGGTAAAGTCTGAAAATGGTGACAATCATACATTACAGGTTGTTGCCAGATAATCAACAAAAAGGGACCAGTTTCCCATTTTTTCACTTCAAGTTTAATTTCTTTTATGATTTAAAAAATGTAATTAAAAGCTGTTTTTTGGGGGGATTTTATTATACCAATTCCTTAAAACCCTAACAGTTTGACTAGTCTAGTGGAAGGGAGAATATTTTTACACACATTGATGTATTTATTTACCTTTTTTTAACCAGAAAATATGACGTTTGACTTTCAAAATTTCTGACCCGTCCTGTTGTGGCCAAGATTTGTATAAACTAGTAGCACACATACAAATACAAACAGGACCAACCCACCCCGCACACATGCGCACACTGACACACAGTGAAATGAAATAAAATAAAATTAATTAAAGAATTAAAATAAATAAATATATATATGTATATGTGTATATGTGTATATATGTATATGTGTATATATGTATATGTGTGTGTGTATATATATATATAAGATTGTTTTTTGTTTTTTTTTTAAATATAAATAAAATAAAATAAAATAAGCTGTGGGTGGTAACATTCAGGCAGAAAATTTTCAGTGACTACATCCAAGTCATTTAAAGTCCTTGAGTGACACCAGTTCATGAAGTTCAAGAGCAGCTGACTCATCACCATGTCTGTCCAAATATACGGGAATAGCTTAGAGCTTACAGTCGTTTTAGTTTTCAAAGTCACCGCAGAGCACAATTTGTTCTTCCATTCAGAGATATTTTAATGACTCTGTGTTTCTTGTTTCCATATTCCTTTAACCAGGTGAGCATGTTTTTGTGCTTGTCCATACTTAAATGATATTAATTTGAAATCTGAAGCATCGCGCATGTTTAAAAAAGTTGATAAATTTCAGGAAAATTGCTCAGATTTTCTCTTAATTTGCTGCAGAGTGTTGAGAATGAGCCAGCTGTGGATTGCACATGAATAGTGTATGTGTGCATATTACTACACTTCAAATTTCTGTGCAGTGAAAGAAGAAGGGTAATAAAACTTGCATACTTAGTGTGCTTATGTGAATGAAATGTGTGTTTTCTTATATTTTCCAGAGTTGCTGAAGTCTGGAGAGCTGGGTGTGTGTAAATATGGAGAGAATTGCACATTTGCCTACAACCAGATGGAGATCGATGTTTGGACAGAAGAGAAGAAAGGGAGGCTGGACAGACACCGACTGTTTGACACGAAACCTTTTACACTGGACCCTGCGAGCAGCATCATATGCCTCCTACAGGAAAACAAAGGCATGTTCATGTTCCTCTGTCAGGTTAGTACACGTGAGCTGTTTTCATTTGAAATCTCTGCTTTTCTCTTTGTTATTGGAGCGGAAGCTCTTTAACCTGATGGCATTAATGTTAAAGATTTACACCATGCATGCTGGAGTTTCTCTATTTGCTTTGTGTATTAAATGTTTAATCCGTAAACTTCAAAAGTACCACTTTCCATTTGTTCTTTTGAACTATGAGACTGTGGGTCAACACTATGAGTGTTGAAAATGTGTAGGCTACTAATCAATTTAAATTAAGTACCCATTTTTCCAAGAGGAGTGGTCAAACATCCAGCCAGAATTACGCCAGAAGCTTGTTGATCACTACTAAAAGTTTTGGCTGAGGTGCATGTTACTAAGGGGCATTTAACACGATATCAGTGGTAATAATTTATATAACCACTTATAATTTGTATAATTTTAAACCTTTGTGGATTTTGAAAAAAATCCAAAATAAATTCAAACTTGTGCACCCAGTTTTTTTATTTCCCATTTGGTTCTTTTGGCGTCAGAATTGTTGTCTAATGGCCAAGAAAGATGCCCAACGGATTTACTTTACCAAGTGGACCATCCCGGCCTAGCCGTATTGGTCCATTTGATTGACCTTTGTTTTTATTGTTTATTTTATTTTATTTTCAGTTGTTACATACGGGACAGACATGACTGGGGGAAAGGAAAGGGAGAAAGAAAGAGAGAGAGGGAAAGAAAAACAAGAGGAACGGTGACAAAGGGCACAAAAAAAACAGGTGGGGGGCAAAAAAATACATATATAGAGATAGAGATCTCTCTCTCTCACCTGTATCACCTGTTGAGAGAAAAAAAAAGTGAAAACAAGCAAAAAAAGAGAGCAATATACTAAACAACATCATCGCGATAATCTACGTGTATATAACAGTAAATACCAAATATTGAATATTATTGTGCAGCACGTAAAATCGACAGTGCACCCCCAGAGCGCAAGAGTCCAAGGAAGACCAACGGAGGGGCAACTGTGCCACCCTCCCTGAAAGAGCTGAGGAGAGCCCCGGATGAGGGTTTACTCAGCAGCTGGCCAGTTGTGCCAGAGTGGACCGAGCCAGAGTGGACTGAGCCCCAGGCCCAGAGGCCGAGGGCAAGCCCCCTCCAAACCTCCATCGGCCCGCTCATATGTAGTGTTGATGCATATGTGTTCTAAGGTGCATTTAAAACCCAGGAGGCCATGGAGCTGCCTGCCAGAGAGCAGTAGGTTAGCGCCCCTCCTGAGAACCATCCATGTATACATGTATTTAAAATTGAGAGGAGAGCACCGGCGCCAGAGGTGAAGTTGTGTACCCAGACGGTCTTCTGGATGCTGAGTGCCCACCCCCAAGGTCCTATATGTATGTGTTATAAGAGTATGAGTAATATGGATGTCTAAGTTGTTGACCCACCCAGTTTTTTTTAAAGATGTGCAATCATTACACCCTGAAAAATGAAGAGTTAAAAGACACCATTAAAAGCCCCAAATTACCATGTGGTTCAATCCCACGATGAGTGGATGTACACTGCTGACTGTATATTATCCAGTACACACTATGTTTTTAATATTTGTGTCTGGACGTAGCACTCTTCCGTCATGACAAATGTTCATTTCATTTCTAAGAATCTTCTCCATCTTTCTTCCTTTGTTTCCATCACTGGTTTCTCTTCTTGTCAGTTCCTTTCAACATTTTCGTCTTCCTGCCATGTCTCTCCAGGCGTGCTATGACAGTAAACCGCGAATAATCAGTAAGCGCGCCCAACACGATCAGACCATCTGCTCTAACTTGGATGTTCGCCACAACTTTGATGCTAATAAGTGAGTGTGCTTGCAACATACGGGTCATTACGAGTCTTTGCTCTCATTTCTAATCCCGCACCAACTCTTTGCTCCCTTTGTCTTCTCCTCTGTCTCCATCACGCTTTCTTTTTCTCTATGTTCTTATCAGGTGCTTGGCATTTGTGGTGAGGACCCACAATGTGAACTATAGGAAGGTTCGCCCACTAAGCATCCTTTGTCACATGGATCTGTGCAACCAAGCCATCCGGTATGGCTGTGTCAGAGAGGACAACTGCCACTACGCCCACTCTGTCATCGAGCTCAAAACCTGGAAGGTGCAGAGAGAAACAGGTGCCTGACGAATGCTGCGCTTTACTGTTGTCAGATTACTGTTGATTGCTGAAATCAAACTTAGAACAGCAGGTTTGAGAGCTTGTGTGCTGAAATGATCTGAACTAAACTAAACCAGCGCTTCATAATAATGTCACACTATTATGTGTTAGTAGTAAGTGCTTAAGTCACCATTTATACAGCATCACTCCTCCTTAGTACGCCATTTATAGCAGTCATAGCGGTACATTATGTAACAGATGGATAAACATATCTGTATTTATAAATGACATATGAAGGCGAAGTAATGATATGTAAATTATAGAATTACGCACTTGCTAATACTTTACTAATGCTTGATGGACTGAAGAATTGTACTCCATGAAAATAAGTTTTACTATAAATAGAAATAATAAACGGTTAATTTCATTCATCCACACACAGAATCCATCGAGATCTGCCAGATTTTCCACTGCGGAAAATCTCCACTGCCACAATATTCATTCAAAAAGTCCATCAAAGTGCACTCTTGCTCTGTAATCGTTCTCCTTGCTAATGAATTTTGATTTTCAGGTGTCAGCCCCGACGAGATCGTGAGAATATCCACGAAGTATCATGACAAGCAGGAGCAAAACTCAAGCAAACAGAAAGGAAACAGAGTAAGATACTATACTATACTATAGATACTTATCATATCATGTAGTGGCGTGTTACTGCTGATAGTAAATGCAGACTTCCATTCAGTAGCCAATGACTTTATTTATTTATATTATTTTATTTCATCTGTGGATGAACATCAGGGCCGGGTATCGTCGCTGACTTCTAGAATTGGTCCGATTTCGATTTGATTTGGGGAAATTTTGCCTCAGACAGTCAGAAATATTTTAATTCCGATCATTTCTCAGTGGCGACACTGTGAGACTTCATCAGAGGTGAAGGCATCACAGCAGATGCCTTTTTGTGTGTAGTAACTGAGGATAAAACACCGAAAAACACGAAGGAGATTTCCCCTGGCCTGGCTTTTTATAGCAGATAACCTTAAAAATAAAAAAAACTGAAGAAAACCATGAATCAACATATGAACATTACCTGATGCTGCTGAAGTGAAGCAGAGCAAAGTTACAGAGGTTTTATTAGAGACAAAGCTAAGCGTTTAGCAATTTGTCATAATTTTGAAAAGTGTACATTTCTTCAGTATTGAACAGCAGAAATGAGGCTTTCTTGTCGGAAGTTTAAAAACAAAATAAAACAGCAGCCGACAGCGCTGTACACAACGGTAGACTGGTGGGTAATAAGCAAGCGAATAATGCACAAAACAGATTTTTAGATGGAAAACTGTTCTTAAAGTACACTGAGAGAGAGAGAACGAGCTCTGCAGGAAGTGTGATTTTATCGTGGTGGAAGCAAAACAGCAAAAGTAAAATGTGAAGCATCATTTGGATCTTCTTTTGCTGCTGGTTTGGTCAATTTTGGTTTGGGAGCAATGAAACCTGCAGCTTTAGAAATTAGCGCAAAAAAAAAAGAGACGTAAACACAAAACGCTGACCTGCCGACGCATCAGAATCTGTGAGCTGTCGGCTTTCAGCCCTGACGGCGTGTCCGTGTAAGTGCTGTCAGGTGAGAGAGCGTCGGGTCCACACTTTGTGTTTACGTCCTCGTGTGTAATCCGTTCACCTGCTCTCATTTACTGTTTTAGCTGTTTGGTGGTTGTTGAAATAGTTTTGTGAGCTTTAACCTGAGATTCTGGCGTTTCTGGCAAAACACGATCGATTTTAATTAGAAAATCGATTATTGAAACCCACCCATAATGAACCTTCTTTTTTTTGTCTTTTAATTTTAAACAGGTGTCTTTTGGAGGAGGTGGGAGCAAACCAGGAGGCGGAGCAGGTGCTGGGAAGACTCTGAACATGCGGATGAAGTTTGTCTGTAGTCCGTGCTGGTTGGGCGGCCTGATCAGTGAGCCAGACAAAGGCCTCAAGTACTGTGGTGCTAAAGCTAGACATGCGTGAGTAAAGTGAATACAGGTGCTCAGTTCCTGTACGTATCTGGATTTTTATTTTGAATATTTTATGATATTACATCATATTAGATGATCACTTCAGTGATTAAAACGTGTAATCATTGCCCAGTGCGTGTGATCCTCAGGGTGTGTCTGGCAATGAATGAATGAATCACTAAAACAGAAACACTTGTGTGCACTGCAGTGACTTATGCAATATTTCATTTTTAACAGTAGAAACACCAGGGTTGGTCACTTTAACCGCGTCCTGCAATAACAGCATCAATAGCAAGGAAGGTCATCTCTTTAAAGACGTTATTTATTTTCAGCTAATTTTTCTCATATAAGAAAGGTTTTTAGAATTTACAACAGTCCGTGTTTTCTTTTCTTTTTGTCCCACACACACCAAAATTCACTATATGAAGAAAAAAAAACTATTTAAAAAAAATTATAAATTTAAGATGTCGGGCTTTTAATTCAACAGAGTTACATGAATTTTAAAATGCTGAGCAGTCAAAAACGACCCCTGGGCTGTTCTAGCGTTGAAGAATTGTTTCACCAACCAACCAAATGATAATCCCTCAATGTCTGACATCACTGCAAACAAAAAGAAAGTGCTGTTTAACTCCACATGCACTGCACTTATAAAACCTTGAGCCCGAACCTAAACGGACTCTTTACAGCTTCTCTCTTGCTCACCACTGCATTCAGATAAACCCGCCAAAGTACGGAGCATATTTACAACAACGCTTTTGTCGTCACCTTCAGGTGGACTAAAGATAGACGAGTGCTGCTGGTCAAGTCCCCAGAGAGAAGTAAATGGGTTCAGGTGCGACCACTGCCACACGCAAAGGATTTCCCTGCGCAGTATTATGTAAGTCTGCACTTTAAAACGGAAAGGCTTTTAAACCAAGCGCTCACATCACAGACACCACACTGATATAAATGAGGTGTTTGTAGTGTTCCAGTAGGGAAGTTGAACAGTGATGTGTTCCCCCATCACTGCTTTTCTTCTTAAATTTTCACTTGTCAGCCATTATAAATGGTGATACGATATATCAGAGAATAGCTAATATTGTCCGGGTGAGGCTCTAGTGTTGATATTTCAACTGGTAGGGAAGGGCGTCGTCTGCGATCGGTGTTTAACAGTGTGATGCTTTCTCCTGACAGATGTGTGCTCAGATTTTGGAGAAAAGGAAATGTAACTACTCTGGGGTCTGCACCTTCGCTCACAGCCCGGAGGAGAAGGAAATGTGGATGTATATGAAGAGTAATGACTGTAAGTTATTAAAAGCACCCAACGCGGTTTGGTTTGGTTGGAAAAGTAAAGGAAGCGCTTCTTATCTGCATGAAGGAAGAGCGGTTTGTACGAGAAGAGGTTGACTCGCTGAATGTCAGTGATCTGATGTGAGAATTATTTGTGTGCCTGTAGTGAGGGACATGCAGCAGATGTATGACATGTGGCTGGAATTAAGCGGCCATAATCGTCCAGCAGATGGATCCACGGTCGCCCAGCCCAGCCCCGAGGAAAAATACATCACTATGCCCACTGATTATGCTGAGCCAATGGTGGGTTTAACTTTTCTCTCTTTGTTTCAGCAAAACAAAAGTCTGAAGGGTTTAAATAAACCTCCCATATTGTGTTTTTAGTTTGTACGAAAAGATGAGAGTATTTCTTCCCATCTTTATTTTAGAGTGGCTTTCACTGCCGCCTGTGTGGCAAACACAGTAACAGCGAGCGGCAGTGGCAGCAGCACATTTCCACCGAGAAGCACAAGGACCGAGTGTTCAGCTGCGAGGGAGAAGATGAAGCTCTGACGTGGAGCTACCGCTTCCCGGGTACACGCTTTGAACTGTGCTCCAAGTAAGAGAGTTTCCTGGATCACTTTGGACATGCAGAAAATGAATAAAAGTCAATAGAAGTCAGCATATGTAAAATTAATCAACTTGAGCCGCTTCAGACCAATTTGAGAGTGTCTGTTTTAGTCCATTTTCTTTCCTGCTCTTTGCTCTGTTGAGGTCATAGAGAGGGGAAACCCTGAGAATAGTCATCTCAGGAACACATATCTGACTGTGACCACAGAAGCCCCGCCCACTGTTCATGACATGAAACTGATGGGCTGCACCAAGTCCGCTGTGAACTGTCAATCATGCCAAAATACCTCAGTAAAGTTTAAGAGTAAAAACGAGTGAGCATAATAGATTGACTGTGTGAGGTGTGAATCTCATGACCAGTTTGCAAAACCTGAGCTGCTGTAGCATAAACTGTGCAGCACAGGATATGAGGCGTTTGGGGACAGTACAGAGCTGTAGGTCACATGTGTGCAGGAAGTATCCAGGTCCCAACATACAGTAGGACTCTCATGCTTGATCATCCAGCAGAGATTAAGTTCTAAAGTCTGTGAAGTGAGTGGATTAAATGGTTAATAACATGTGGCAGTGTTTAATTGAAGTAAAGCTCACAACTTAGTGTATCATCTTAATAACTGACAGGTTGGATGGGAGCTGTCCTGATGGTGTAAGCTGTGACTACGCCCACAGCCCGGAGGAGCTCCAGGAGTGGATAGAGAGACGAGAGTTCTTACGACAAAAGCTGGCCAAAGCTAGGGAAGATATGCTCATCATGCCTGATGAGGTCGACTTTGGAAAGTACAACTTCCTGCTTCAGGACTAAGAAGAATTTGACTTTGTGAGCCATTTATGTAACTGCCAAACAACATTTTAGTTTGTTGAAAGTTTTCAAATCAAACCCAACAGCAGCAGTTAACCTGAAGACGTCAATATATATATAAAATTTTAATTTTCTTTTGACTTCATGGCGCTTGCATTCACGGCTCGTGTCTCTCCCACCAAAACATTAACTGTACGGCGCTCAGAGCGTAAGGCTATGTAGTGCCGCACTAAAAAAAAAGACAAAAAAAACACACCAATTTTGATCATCAGTGAAGATTCATAAAGATTTCATATGTCATACCTGCAGCCTTCCTTGTGCCTTTTGTTGTTTTACCTTCTGTTTGTGTTTTTGCTCAATCAGGGATTGTTACTGAAGTGTGCCTTCATTGTGCAGTTCACTAAGAAACTCAAACTTTTCATTGTGCAATAAAATGCTCCCTATATGGCAAGTTGGTTTGTACTTCTGATTTGTACTCGTGCAAAGACAGCAGAGGTCCAAGTTTGTGTTCTGTTTAATAACTTTTAACTAATTGAGCGGTAAGGGAGTACTTTACCCAAATGACTATCTCAACCATGAAAAAATATAATTTCTTTGCCTTGAGAAACTCTTGGGTTGTTTTTGTAGTTTGCTTTGGATCATTGTGCATTTCCACTGTGAAGAGCTCTTTGATGAGTTTTGCAGCATTTGTCTGAATCTGGGCAGAGAGTGTCACTCTCTACACTTCACCATTCATCCTGCGGCTTCTATCAGCAATCGTAGCATCGGTGAACACTAGTAAACCAGTTATACTGCTATCTGCTATCTCACACATCCAAATCATTGAATTCGGGTGTTTAAATCACTGTTATGGTCACAGGTGTATACATTTTGGCACTTAGGCATGCAGACTGCTTTTACAAACATTTATTAAAGAATGGGTGATTCTTAGGGGCTCAGTGAGTTCCAGGGTGGTCCTGTGATAGGATGCCACCTGTGCAACAAGCAACGGTCGAGAAATGTCCTTGCTACTAAATATTCCACAGTCAGCTGATAGTGGTATTATAACAAAATGGAAAAGGTTAGAAATGAAAGCAACTCTGCTATGAAGTGGTAAGACATGTAAAATCACAAAGAAGTTGCCAATTATCTGAAGAGTCAATAGCTATAGGCCACCAAACTTCATGTGGCCTTCAGATTAACTCGAGAACAGTGGAGACAGATGTTCATAGAATGGGTTTCGATTACTGGGTATCTGCGTCCAAGCTTTACATCACCAAGCACAACAAAGCATCAGATCCAGTAGTATAAAGTACACACTGGACTAGAGCATAGATCAGTGACGTGCAGTCAGGGGAGGCAGGTGAGGCCGTGCCGTATTGCTGTCCCTCTGCATGTCGCTATTAAAATGTCGAACACTTTTACTATATGAACTAAATTTCCATATTTTAGCTGGTGTATATAATGCACAGTGTTTGGTTTTTTTTTTTTTTTTTATCAACAACTGTGTGTATTCTTGTGCTGAGCGATCACAAAACTGTACTAGGTGAGGCACGCAGTTCTCCTGCCTCATGGCAGGGGGCGCTGGCGATCCCAGGGATTCTTATTACGACTCCTCGGCTGCAGAATAATAGAATTAGTGACACTGTCACTAATTCTATTATTCTGCATCTGTCACTGTGACAGCAGTAAACAGTTAGCAAGTGAAGTGCAGCCGTCCAGTTATTTTTTCCTGTTGCTTGGCCTTATTTTCACAATGGAAGATTACATATCTAAACTGAAAGAATTTTCTAAACTGGACTTTCAATCGAAGCAGGACTTCATTTATAAGTA
>VUQR01031880.1:0-27445 GCA_015108515.1 Hemichromis elongatus | reverse complement strand
TTATTAGGAGACTTGGGTCGTCAACCCAGAGTTTTGAGTTTTCTTTATTGTTGAACTTTGAGTTTGCCATTATTTATTGTTTCTAGTCTTTTGGTTTCTTTGTCAGAGTTGTGCCTTCTGTTTTCTGTTCTGTGTTCCATAGTTTCTGTCTCCCCTGTCTGCTGTATCCAAGTCCGCGTCTCTGTGTTATGTTTCCTGTTTTATTTTGAAGTCCATGTCTTATGTTAATGTGTCTGGTTTCGCTTCCTTTGTCTCGTTAGCCCTGATTTGTCCCAGCCGTGTTTCCCTCCTGTTACCCATTCCCTGATTGCTCTCTCCGTGTATTTAAGCCTTGTGTTTCTGTGTGTCAGTGTTGCGGTCTACCCTCATTGATGCGTGGCTCTCCACGTGTATTAGTTGAATCAGTTTTCCAGTTTAGTTTTGTGTTGTATGTTTCTTCCATGCCAGCCAATAAAGCTGTGGCTTTTGAGTTCACCCTTTTGCCTCCAAGAGTCTGCACTTTGGGTTCTCCTTATCACCACTCCTGCCTGCATACAGCCTTCACATAACAGATTGGCTTGTGTAAGCTTAGGGGCCATGAATCACTTCCAACAAGAGTCTCTAAAAGTCGGTGTGACTTACAGAAAACTAAAAGCCTCGTTGTACGTGGATCCTTATCATCAGCATGTCTTAAAACACTGATACATTTGAAGACATTATAAAAATGTATTACCCAATTCTCATTAATTTTATTTGGAAAAAAAAGTGAATTATTATTGCCTGGAGAAAGTAATTTGTAACACTACTCATCACATCACTTTTAAGTTACTACCTTTATATGCCATGAGATGCATTGTCGTTACTACTTAACAACATAAACCCAATGCTGCTGTCCCATACACTGACACATATCCCTTTTCTAATGAGGATGAACACAAGTTTTTTCTCCTAGTGTTTAAGTTTTAACACAAAGCCGACAGCAAAGCTGAAAACCAGCCCAAAAAGCACTTCAGCAACACAAGAGCAGTCATACTAGAAACGCATTCAAGGAAGAAATGGGCTACAGTGCCACGAGCCTGACTACTTGTAGCATCTCCGCTTTTATTACCTGTTGAAAACCAAGCTTAGGTTTCTTGGATGGGTTTGGCATGCACTCACTTTTAACATCACTCCGGGTTTTTCGCTGCTAATGTTGGCATGTTGTCTGTGCAGAGTCAGTGTGTTAGCAGTAGCTGTTTTTGGTTTGAGTGTGTATGCACTTCACCATCTGCTATTTGTGCCTTTGTGCAAAAAATAAAGCAATAAATAAATAAAACTGTCCACAGCTGCACTCGTTCTCTTCCATTTTTCTCTGTCAGCGGAGTGTAATGCAAGTTCATAGGTTTCAAGAGGACACTTTATAATCTGCCCACCATTCAGATAACTGGAATAACTTTGTAACACAACTTACCACATAATCACCACTGTAATGTGAGTCAGGTTATTGTCTCCCCAGAAACACTTCCCTTGTGCTTTTGGAAATCTGTTTTCCTATTTCTGTTTTCGTTTTTTCTATTTACGTTTTCTTTTTTCCTATTTCCAATTTCATTTTTCTTATTGCTTGTGTTTTCTTAATTTGCAGTCAGTTTGGCCTCTCATGGCCCCTGTAATGTATATATATATATATATATATATATATATACACACATTAGTTTGAATGATCTCCTGTACCTAATTTCCACTCTCCCTAGTGACACTCCAGGGCCAAGTTCAGCAGTGGGTGACCAAAACTTAGCAGAATCTGATACTGATGAGGAAAACAGTCAGCCACCGACAACAGGGAGGAAAAGGAAACGGGATCAGGACCACGAGCTGATCACCCTCATCAAAGAGGACATGCAGCAACAAAGGGAGGTCGAGGAGAGAGGGGCACAGGAGAGCAGAGAGCAGGGAGCAAATGGATAGACTTTTTTCCATTCTGGAACGTTTGATCCAAAAATGACTGCAGCGTCCCTTTAATCTTTTTTTACATTTGGACAATGTGACATTTGTGTGTTGAGTTAATTTTCCATGCACCGGACACCTTTTATTTTCTGAATTGCAGATGCTTTCCTTTTAATTATTGTGCTATGTGCTATTTTAATTGGAAGTTAAAATCTTATGTGCGCAATAAATGGAGTCAAACAGTGTCACTGAACCCATTTTATTAACATGTAATGACATAATGCTAAGTCATGATTAGAAATGGATACTACAGGGAAGAGTACATATCAAGAACAAAAAAAAATGTGTAATGCATTAACAGTTTTTGAAGACAAAAATATTTGCAGCTATTTACATTTGTTCACACAAGATTAACCCGAGTGACCTGTTCCTGGACCATTTCTTTCACAACTCCAACGAATGCCAGTAAGTCTTTGGCAGTGTTGCTGGATCTGCTGAAGACAGATCAGACGTGGAAGGGGTGCTGCAACTGTGACCTGTTTGTCTATTCTGGTCAGCGAGTGGAGGATGACACAGGGTGGTCTGCAAAAAGAGCTTTAGGGTGCTTCCTACCACTGTCCACTGCATCGTCCATCCATGGGGTTTGCAGGGCCGGCTCAATCGACGGCTGCCACACCACTAAGATGTCAGAGATATGCAAGAAGGTGATGGTGGATACCATACTACTACTAGTCTAATACTTGTAACTCTGTAGCAGACAACAGTTTGAGAAAGTGCTATATTCAACCAAACAAGGATGCCTAGAAAAATTTCACTTGCCTGTTAACAGTAGTCGTGGTCTGGTGGTACCTCCTCTGGGGCTGACACCTCAGATGACAGTCGGTCCCGCCAAGGAGCACCACTAACTGCCTCCAATCCAGCCTCCTCCTCCTCTGCTCCATCTTCCTCAGGCTCATCCACTGAGGACATATATATATATATATATATATATATATTTTTTTTAATATATATGCATGCACACACACACACACACACTATTTGCGCATAAACATTATATATTGAAATATTCACATGGCATTGGGTGGTCACTTATGTGGGGTAAAAAGGTGTGGTGCACCTCCAGCGCTCGAAGGAAGATGGCCCTTGACCTCATTTTCATCATTCCAAAAGAACGCTCTATAATGCAGCGTGCCCTGGAATGGTGGCTGTTAAAGCGCTGGGCTCCCACACCTTGGACTGGCCTCTTGTAGGGGGTGATGAGGGGGAGTGGATGTTGGAGGCATGGGTACCCTCCATCTGCGAGGATGAAATGCCCTGGAGGAGGTTAGACAGACTGTCTGTACAGTGGGCTGTGGTGGAGCACCCTGGAATCGTGCACCGACCCAGGCCAGCCCACGTACATGTCGATGAAGCAGCCCTGATGGTCACAGTCTGCCTGCAAGACGAGAGAAACAGTTTCCTGTTTCTATAGCACTGACCATCAGGGCTGCTTGGCCACTTAATGCGGATGTGGCAGCCGTCGATTGCATCCACCGCTTTCAGAAAGGCTCTGTGGCGTGCCAGCCCTGCAAACCCACAAACCCACTACCTCCAGGTCCTCTGGTGTCTTTGGGAGGTGGATGACCTGGCGGCGAATGGCCACCACCCCTTCTGTGACGCAGTGGACAATGGTGTGGACCGATCCTGGCTCAGGAGATTTAGCAACACTGCCAGAGACTCCCTGCTTAGCCGAAAATCGGGCCTGGGATCCTCCTGGTTGAAAAAAACGGTCCAGGATTGGAACACTTAGGTTAATCCTGCAGTATACAGTTCTCGCCTGCTTAATGAAAAGGTGGAGAACAACATAAACAGCTTTAGTGAAATGGTATGATTTCATTTATTTTAAGGGATTCAAGCATTATTCTGATTATTATGCTTATGTAAAATATACTAATGCGCTGTGACAATACTTATTCTTTCATACATATACAGTTCATCTGTGTAACTAAGCTTGATTGTGTACTCTAAAGTACCCTGTTTTCAGCTTTGTGACATTTTTACTGCCATTCTAGGCACACAAATGAGTTACAGGATCCAATAAATGAGAGGAAATAAATACTACATGTTCTCATATCAGCTTCAGGGACATTTATTTATATATTTCTCTATGAGATGGTGAATGTGTACGAATGACCGGCTAGTATTCACTTATTCACATTATCCTTTGTAATTCATAAGTAATATCCAAACAGTTGATTCTGTTCATTTGGACGTCGCGTTTTCAGTGGGAGACACGTTTTAATCATTTATCCATGTGACTTCTTCATTCTCAGCTGACTGCAGGTTTCCCTGGCTGGGATAGCTAAATAATTCATAAATTCGTGTAGTTTATG
Organism: Hemichromis elongatus; assembly: GCA_015108515.1. NCBI lineage: Eukaryota > Metazoa > Chordata > Actinopteri > Cichliformes > Cichlidae > Hemichromis > Hemichromis elongatus. The sequence goes on along the minus strand of VUQR01031880.1, from coordinate 23,171 downwards.
GTAGATTATTTTACCTGGATGTGACTGGCTCTGATGAGCCCAACAAGCCGGCGACGCTGATGCTCGTTTTGTAGCTCCTCGGGAATTGAAACGGTGCACAGGACACGGAGCAACATTTCTCGGTCCATTTTTCCGTTTTGGCACGTGGGATTGAGGGCGGACTCAGCCGTTTATATGTTGTCACTCATTGTTTTGGGTTTTTGTTTTTTTTTAAATAAAGTTTAAAAAGGGGGCTGTCCACAGCCGCTCACTTCCTGATTACCTGTCCGTCGAGGACACTACCTACGTGACATAGGTAGGTAGAATCCTTCAGAGCACCCTTCCCCTGAATTCGGGCACAGCATTCCATTTTTGTAGCTGTGCATCAGTGAAATAGGTATACCAGGAAATCGTGCATTGACGAAAGTTCCCCTCTACATGGAACGCAAAGTGTGATTAAATATTTTTTAACGCATTATTTTTTCTAATCAGTTAAGGCGTTAAATCCCCACCCCTCGTTATTATTAATCTCTGGCTCTCTTCCACAGCATTTCTTTGTCCTGTCTTCCTTCCCTAATCCCAACTAGTCACGGCAATTGTTCCCCCCACCCCCCAAGCCCGGTTCTGCTGGAGGTTGCTTCCTGTTAAAAGGGAGTTTTTCCTTCCCACTGTCTGGCCAAAGCCCTTGGTCATAGGAGGAAATATGATTGTTGGGGTTTTCTCTGTTAAAAATAAGTCAAACTGAATTGAACTGAATTACCGCATTACAGAATTGCAGTGCTATGAAAAGTCTAAATTTAGATGTAAATGTAAATTGTACACCCTAATCCTAACTTTGTGCCCTAAATATTATTAAGATTGTAGCTAAAATAATCGTCAGACAGCTTATTGGATTGTGAGTGTGTATTTTGGTTTGTGTTCACATGTTCAAAGTTATATTTGATTTTAACTACAACAACCAAATGTCACTGTCAAAGCATTGGCAGACACACCTCCTCCTGAAAGTTAGTTAGAAAATGTGCTGAGTGTGCAGCTGCACCGCCATGAAGCTCTGTTTTCTTTGCTGACACAAAAAATGGAAAATTACACATTTTAAACATTATTACAGAAATACCAATATGGTTGGAACAAAATATACCGGAGGAGCAGTTTATTGAATCACTTTGTTTTGGGATGTATTTATCAATGCACTGGGGCCGAATGTCTATTTTTTTTTTAATGAAATCCAGACTCACCAGTTCAACTTACCTTTTACTACTTCAAGAATTCTTTTGCTTCTTAAATATTTTGGAGTTTTAAAAAACCCCACTAAAGTTAACTAACGTGCAGTGATTAAGAAGAAACTGGGAAAATGGTCCACAGCAGGGAAACACAAATCAGAAAGCTAATTAAATGAATTATTTAGATTTAATAATAATTATACACACGGAGGGAGTCAGAGTGTGAGACTACTGGGTTTTTTGCTTTTTTAAAGGTATTTCTTTTCTCATTCTCTCACAAAGAGTCACCAGCTGTGAGTTACTCTATGATTTTCAGCCCTAAATAACAGTAACCTAACGTTAGTTATGAACATGGCTGACAGTGTTTTCAGACATTATTACCTAAAAAGCACATCAAAAGCTAAAAATGATCAACTTCTCATTGTTCCACCTGACAATTTGACATTATTTTTACTCACTGTTTTAGAAAAAGATAATTAACTTTTTTTTTTTAAATATTTTGCTGATTCTGTTTAAACACATTGGACTTTTTTTTTTATCTTTGTTTTTGTATTTCTACTGTTTAAATACAATTTTATTTTCTATTCTGTATTTTAAAAAGAAATGAAATTCTCTGTGGTCCAACCAACTGCTGTGACAGTGTTGGATTGCAGGGTCTTTCTCAGAGTGAGGGATATAAAAATAGAAACTGTCATTGCTGGTTATGTGAATGTCCACTCTATAAAACAGACAGCCTAAAAGCTGCCAAGCTTCTTGCCAAGCCAACCCTCCTCTCCTCTTTTTATCAAGAGAGGGAGTGCATTTTGAATAAATATCATACCTGCCACCACTCACATTGATTTTCTATACCTCTGGAAAACCAAGAATCTTAACTGCACTGTGTAAGTGGCTGTCAAAACTGATGCCTTGTACAAAAGTCCATTACTCTGTTACACTCCTTTCACGCGAGGCAGGAAATCATGCTTGATGAGCTTATGTCATATCTTTTTTTCTTTTCTTTTTTTTTATGCTTCATTCTGAACTAGGCCATCAAAACCACAGCTGACATGCCGCAGCGCCGTAAAGACAACCCTCAGTTACTAAGTCAAAGATACCAAAACTACTTTATTTACATAGAGAAACCCATGGCAGGACAGTTAGGATTTCCTCTTGTATCCTTTAGCACTGTCTTGGGAACAGTAATATTTTATAAAACATGGCTGCCATATTTACCATAATACAATGAAAATGTGTTTTAATAGCTTCCATCTGTCATGCTGAAGACTGGAGCAGTAAAACGTGCAGCACATCTCTTCCCCCAGGGAGGAAGTGATGCAGGACTAAGAAAAAGGGGAGAGATGGAGGGAGAGATAATGAAGAAGGGTAAGAGTGAGAACAAGTCAGAAACATGTGAATGAGAGTCACAGAAAACTGAACAACAACAACAACAACAAAAAAAAGCCTTGGAAATATGGCTAATATTAAAAACAGTGGATCAAAAATGAAAATTGCTTAGCTATCCTGCGAATCATGTGATTCAGGTGATGCAAGCGTTGCCTCGGAGGTGTCACACTGATCGACAGAGACGGCGAGGATGAGATGTTGTTGCTTTTGATAGTGAAAAGAAAAAAAAAATCAAGTCATAGTTTTGCCCCTCCGGTGAAATGCAGGCAGGTTAGAGCCACATTCAACACATTATTTACCTCTGAAATGCTCTCTGGCTGGCTTCCAAATTCAACAGGGATGCAAAAAGGAGAAAACCTGGACCCGAATGCTAACGTTCTCATTTTGTTTGAATAGTCAGAGAAATGTTGGCATAAAAGTGACTTGATACACTGCAAGACATAAAAAGAAATTTTATCTTCTCTACAGAGGTCCCACTGAGGTAGTAGCAAAGAGTTATAGCAACAGATATATGAATTGAAGGTCGCCCTTCAAAGGCCTAAACAGACTTAGAAAATAAAACACTGCAGGACAGAAGGGTGTGCAGAAACATGTAAAACTGGCAAGTTTATGCATAGCACCGTAAATAAGTAGTGGGGGATAGGAACGTTGGCCGGAGACGTTATATAAATGCATTTGGAGAAAATTGGCTATAAAACTCTACAAGTTGCACTTCACCTATTATGATTTTACAGACTGCCAAAAAAAAAAAAAATCATAAATGCCATTGTCAAAGGGACATAAAGCAATGCAAAGCACACAGAGACACTACTTTTACAAGCAGCAATTGCATTTTTACTTTTCAGTAGCTTTAGACAAGTAGATGGACAAAGACAGAGATACTCTGGGAGATTATTACTATTCAATACAGGCCATGTATCATGCCATTAAACAGACCTCTCTCCTGTGGGACAAGTTAAATAATGTACAGTTATCAAAATTTTATTAGTCTTTTGCATGATTAAAAAGTTGTAAATAAAACATAAGTATAAGCAGCCAGGAGAGCATTGTAAAAGACAGGCCTACTTAAAATGAGACATTGAGGGAATTTAGTTCAGCTCTAAGTTTCTGAACTCAAAAACAATATCCGCTATTGAAATATTGATATTTTTTTTTTCTGTTTATTTGAAGCTGACATTGCCAGAGGAGACTGTTACATCTGACATCATGATGTGACCTAGCCTATCTCTTTGGGGCTGTGCATTAGATGTTGACAGGCATCAGCTCCGAGCGTTGATGGAGGGTGATAAAAAGACCCGAGGCAGCCCTGTGCGGGCCTTATCCATGCATTCTTCCTATGCAAATCAGTAGCTACTGCCTCCTTTGTTAAGCAAGGTTTGTACAGTGTGCTCTTCTTCCTTTATCATTCGTACTGCCAAGCCTGCGGAAATGAAAAGCAATGCAAATATGCCAGGCTTTTAGGAGTCGGCAGATAAAGCAGGGAGACCTTCAAACTGCAAAGCTTCATCCGCTTCAGTTTAGCCTTGACCGAGGCATGCAAATTATACCTGAGACGTAGGGAGAGTGACGCCGCAAGCTGCACAGGCGCAAAGCTGGGGCTTGAGATAGGCAAATCTCTCCTGGAGCAGGGTTAATTGGCAGAAAATATCTATAGAAAGGTTTAGAAAAGGGGGTTTGTGAAGTCCCACCAGAAAAAGCACACTTATTTATGCCTTATACTGTTTGGGGTTTGACAGTGGAATGCTGGCACAGCGTTTTGGCCTCCCATTTTGCTTCTAGGCAAGCATGTGCTCCATTGTTGACCTTGGTACCAGAAGCAATTGAGCACTGCTTTATCAGATCAGTGTTACATTCTCAGTTCTTACTGGAGTTTTATGGACTTTTCCAGGAGCTCCCTGTTGTGGTGTCATCCTTATTGTGCTGCTGGATGCATGTTTGCGTATTTGATGCTCCCACGATAACATCTATGAGCCAAAAAGTTTGGGTAAATGAGAGCTTGTGGCAAAACAGAAAGGAGTACAAGTAAACAAAACCTAGATTGTACGCATACCCAAGAAATGAAGAGGCATATTAATGGCAGAGAATGCATTATTTTCTGATCTAGATCTGACTTTTATATTTATCTAACTGAATCAGTGACTTTGGAAGTTATTACTATTTTAAATATAAAAAAAAAGGGAAATTAGTTCATGTTCATTTACATAGTGTCTTTAAAAACAGGGCGGTAACCCACAAAATAAGTAGCAATGCAGAAAAATAAGTTAAAATAAAAACTACAAGCTCAATAAAACAAAAATGAAAACAAGAGCTGGATACAAAGTGAAAAATCAATGTTTACAAAAAAATAAACATGATACAACACTAAACCTGCACAATCGATATGGAAATATGGCCCAGCATAATTTTGCACCAGCTACAGATGTGAAAATGTGTGGATTGAGCAATAAGAGCGGTGTATTATAGCAATCACATATTAAGGAGATTAGTTCAGTGGTAACAATCTTTATGCCTCTCAGATAACTCATTCACTGCAAATCCCTACTCTCTTCTTCTTTTTTCTTTCAGGCTTGTGCCCTAAAATTTTGTTACAGTGTGCATTAATGCTTGCATGTAAGCACATATGCATGAACGTGTGCTTGAGTGTGTATATTTGGGATTATTTTCTGTGCTTTTACCCAAACTGTGCAACCTGTGTCTATTGAAAAGTAAGAAATCAGCAAACAAATAAAATTATTATGTCATTTTTGGATAGATTGAATAGAATCTAAATTAGCAATGCCCCTCAGCTATTAGTGATATAACGTCTCTGTCGAATTTCCACTCGTCATCTACATTTCCGATGTCGATGTGAGGGTTCGAGCTCACCTGGCATTTAGCTCCATCCAACGTTACACATCACAAAGGACAATTTAGCAGAAAAGTAGCTGGAGCCATCCAAATTTAAAGACAAATACATTTGTTTGTCATCAAAGATTATTAAGTGATTAGACGTTATGCTTGGAAAATTGCTCCTAAACAGAGCTCATAAAGGTAAATATTATGATGCCCTAATATGGAACCATGAGGTCCACCACTAGTGATTGGGGCAGTAAGCTGCAGAATGCACTCTGATGTGCAAAACTTTCCAATACCAGCACTCATAAAATGATTGGTGTTGCTCCCCCCTCTTCAAATTTTCATTTACTGACTGTTTAAACAGGTTAATACTGATATGCTGACAACTACCACCACTCAGGCTCTCATATTGATGTTTTAGTTATTTCTCGTCCAGCCTTAGCTGATGGGCACAAGGTTACAATCGGTTTACGCCTCAACTGGTTGTGATCAGTTTAGACATGTAATCTAAATCTGCTGCATACAGCTGAACCACAGTTTGACCTCTCTTTGTTTAGTCCATCATCTATGGTTTATTTAAGAGTTGACCTTTCGTGGTAATTTCCTGTAGGCTGCTGTGGAGGCTCAACTCATTGGCGCACAGCCCCATTACCCCCACCCTCTGAACCTTTATCTGACATTGTCAGCACTAAAGGGAGCCTTCATGTGGCCTGACTGCTCCATGTGAAAGTAGCAGGAAGAGGAGACTATTAATATAACTGCGGTCAAAAGACACCCGTGTACACTGACCTGAAAATTACTCATGAGGAAAAAGCATGGCTGGTTTTACTGCAACATATTCTATATTTGTAAAGACTTCATTGGCACATTTTAACAAGAAGAATAAAGAAACACATTGAGGAAGCGAGACAGAAAGGAAGACAGGCAGAGGCAAGAGAGGGAGGAGGGGCGGAAGAGGATGGATGAGGAATGGTAGGAGTTCCCCAGTGTGTTTTTGAGTGTGCCGGTAACAGTCGTGCCCGTCTCCCTGAAGTGCAGTGTGCCACGCAACGACATAAGCCGCTGGCACTTTACCTACGATGAAGGTGAAGAGGCATAAAGGATGTGACAAAACAAGTCTCAATAGCAATAATTTAACTAAGAAGTTCTACTCAAAGACTGCACTTATAGAAACCACATCTCTAAAGTGCTTATAATTGACAAAAGCTGTCAATCTAAGGAAATATAGGCTTGGAACATTTTGTCCCCTACTTACTGTTAAAGGATATAATCAATGCTTTCCCCCACTTCTTCTTCTTTTAAATTAAATCCACTTGTAAAATTGATGCTGTCTTCACTTTTAAGCCAACATTGCTCTTGGGAAATAACAAGAAAAAAGTCCTGGACTAAGTAGCCTGTGATGTGATGTCTTGGGGGGTAGTGGGAAACCACTGAGCACAAAATTAAGGAAAAACTTACATCAGATTTTGTTTTCCTCGGTCGCAGTAGTCCCCAAAATTTCTGTTTTTGTTGTTGTTTCCTTTTTATTTTTAAGCCCGGCTTCCAACAGATTAAGCCTGTTATAATCTAAATAACCAAACATAAAATATAGTGAGGCAATTACCTAAATGATGGTATCAAACAACGAGAGGACATTCTGCTGCTAAATCTAAGAGTAGCAACAGTTTAATGATAGAGCGATATAATAATCAGTATATAAATAAAAATCAAGCTTAAACTCTTCATCTTCAATGAAATGCTTTAATTTATTATATGCACATTAGACAATATTTAGACATGTAACATTGAAGTATTGCAGCAAAAGGAAACAGGCATTTTTTTTCTCTCCATATGCTTCTGGTGCAATATTATTACTCGAAGTATATTTTTTCTTCATCGCTTTTGTAACCTTATTGACGTTACATTACTATCAGCTATGATAATATTCTACTCGCCAAAGTAATGAGTCGCTGAGATCTGGGAACTATGTGACAATGAACCCTGTGAATAAGCCAACAAACCTAAGAGGAGGAACTTAGGGTGAATGCATCTTTTATGACGGTAATAATGCTTCACTGCGCAGGAAAATTATGCATACAACAACATCAAATACAGCAGGCGATGGGTGTTTACAACAGAGACTTCTTACTTTCGGTACTGTCACAATGATGTCAAATCTCAGCATCTTTAAGTTGTGAGTAAATGTTATCATAGCTCAAAGAAACGATTGTGAAATCTACTTATTTAGATCACAACAGGAAGAAATAAATGCGTAAACTGCGTCATATTTTAAAACATCAGTAGAGTTGCAGTCCTTTATATAAAATGACATAGGTTTAGTACAGTAGGAGTTCTAATTAGTAACACATTATGTTCATTCTTGAATATTAACATTCAGTGCATGGATAATACCTGCAGGCCAATACTGTAAGCAAATGCCAAGGTTGACATGTGATATGAAAGTTTTACTGCAGAAATTACATATATGCTCTGTTTAAATAAGTTAAGTGCCATAGTAGCCGGATGCAATATTCCTGGTTTGATTCCAGCCATGTTTGCTGTCTATTCCCTCTCCAGATGAGGCAAAAAATAACCCTAAAAACGCTCGAATGAACAATCCCCACAGTTACTGTGGGTTTTGTGCCTTCAGCAGCGTTGAATTTCACATGAATTAAAATATACATTTCTGATGTGACATTTAGATTTACATTTAGATGACAGCATCCAAGGACAGTTTACATCATTTTATTGTATTTCATCTTTTTCGTGAATGATTCCGGCTGACAGCGGGATGTTTAAAACGGTTTTTTTGAATCTCACTTGTGAGGAGCAGAAGAAAAGAAGAGAATAAACCTCGATGTGCCTCGGGGAAATACAAAACATGAACTTCATGCTTCTGTGATAAAGGGATAAGATGAGAATCCACGTGTGGTGGAAAAGCTAAGTAGAATAGAGGTGGAGAAAAATGATATACCATAACCTTAACCGTCGCTAGGCTTATTGAAAATCAACAAAACTCCGTTCGTAGTTGGATACTTGTGTGGCCTCCACCTACTGTGCCTGCACACCGTGAAAAATGTGCGTTGTAAAATACGTACCTCTTGATTTAGGTTCCTCTATGAAAGCCCGTGTTTACAAGTCTGCCGACGCGTGTTCAACTTTAAGACATCTTGAAGGAAAGCCTTTCAAATGCTTCACACAGTACCACTGAACACTTCTCATACCTGTGGGTGCTCACAGGTTTAACAATATGCATGTACTCTAAAGACACTGCATTAGATATACTTTGTTATCCCTTTGTAATTTTTTTTTATTAAAAAAGAAGAGTTTTATATATTTTTTTTGGTTAAAGATTTTGTAAATCTTTAACCAATCTTAAAACATGCTAACCACAGAAACATTGTGAGGTTTCAACACATAAGGAATGACAGGTTGTTTAAGGACATCTTCATATCCTGATTATAGAATATTATGGACAAAATGTTTGACTAAAATTCCAAATATTTACAAAACATTAGCAAAACAGAAGGAAAATAAGAAAAGATCTCCATGACTTCAAGTCCTGGGTAATATCACTGATAATATACATCATCACGACCATCTGTTAATTGTATTGTAACTGTATTAGAACACATTTAGTCAGAATCTTCTTCTGTTACCGAAATGAATGGTCCTGTAAACAAGAGCGTTTATATTTGTACACAGCTGACAGCACTTTAGAGGGCTGCAGCGCTTTCATTTCATCATCCGTTTGAGTCTAACTTTGAATATTTGAATGGGGCTTCCAACTGATGTGAGCCGAGTATTCACAAACCAGGGTGCACATTTGTTTAATTATGCTGATAGATGCCAGTGACTAATGAAACACATATCTGGCATTTTATATTGCGGGAAGATAATACGCTGCTCTGGCACTGAAAAGTTTCATTTGATCAAATAAAACTGTAATAATCAGATCGTTTTGCTGTGTGATTATAGATCCTGTAATGTAGAGTATCACCATCTGTGACTCTCTTTAAGTGGTTTTCCAAATCACGTTTTTTTTTTCCTCTCTTTTTTTTCCCCACACACTGTACTAAGATGACTCTCCTTAATACAGGCAAAGTAAGCTTTAAGAACCAAGAATCGTTTTTGCAACACCTGCAAAAAAAAAAATCAGAAAAATGACATTCGTTTTTTTTCCCAGAGAGCACCGATTCAGTTTTGAGACACAATGCAAGGTATCGTACATTCACATTGTATGGGATGAGAAAAAAGCTGGCAAAGCTTATAAAGTGATGCTAATGTGCTTTGTGATGCGATGGTAGTCCCCAGCTTTCAGCTCTAAACAGATGGGATCTCTCCCACAGGATCAGATAAAAGACGTCCATTTCTAACTCTGCAGAGCATGGCAGATTCCACAAAGGCTGCCTCTCAAAGGCGTCGTGTCCATGGGTGCTCACACAGAAATCCTTCGCGCCGAATAAATGTGGCACGGCACACGTAGCACTGATGAGGTTAAATCGAGGCATATCAATCTTAACTAAGGCAGGGAGCTGTTCAGAACAATCCCGCAGCACACACCTAATCTGTAGTGGCCTGTGCCTCCGCTGGAAGGATCACGATGCAGCGTCCTGAACATTCAAAGCATCCTATGGGCTGACTTGTAGGCAGCATTAACTTATTAGCATGCTTATTTCACAGGTTCGATCATACCATGACATGCTCTGGGACAGAGGCACCGCCTTCTCATCATATACTCAAATGTACAGAGTTTATATAGTAGGTGATTCAAGCCTAAGCTAGGGAGAATCTTATGAATACACATAAGTTTGCCACATATATTCCACATTACACTGTCAGTGGGAGCTGCCATACCATAAGAATATTCTCTAAACCCTCCACACTTGTCCTAGTACCTGCTGCTGCTCCCTCCTTCAGTCTGCGAAAACCCTTTCCTCCAGAGATAACTGCAGCAGAAATCACCCTGTCCCTGCGGCCCCCATCCCTTTCACAAGCGCGTCCCCGGACCCACATTTCTGGGTCATCGCTGAGCTCGTAGATAGATCCGTCTTCCACGCTGTGCTCTAAAGACTCCAGCGAGGAGTCCGACGCCTCGTCGCCCAGTGCCGTTAACGGCCGCCCGGGTAGTCCTGACGTGGAGCGCAGCTTGTACTGCAGCAGAACGCCACGCCCTTTGCCTCTCCCCTCTCCCTGGTAGGAGCTGGACGGTTGCAGGGATTCCTGAGAGGAGTTGTCACTGCGATCCTCGCCTCCACACGCAGAGTCTGGGCTATCGCCAACAGAATCCCTCTTTAGAAGTTGGGGTGACAGAGAGCTTGTGGTGGCGGCCAGAAACTCCACAGGGCCACAGTGGGCATTTAGTGAGATCATTCCCTTTCCTGTAGCAGGCAGAAAGAAAAAATAGGAAAATGGCATGCTGCTACAAACAGGGCCAGGGGTCAAGACACCATGAGTTGCATCAATTACACATGAGAATAATGCAAGTTCCAATTTCAAATCTATGAACTTTAAATTATTTAAACCCAGCCTTGGATCATATGTCATCAGCTGTTAACTGTGTCTATTTATCATAATCCTACCAATATAACAGCAATAACGGCAGCTATAGTTTGTGGCATATTTACATATTATTTAATAAACTAGTCTGGAATAAGATGGCCGTGAAGTAAGGGTACCGCAAGTGGGAAACTAATGACCTCATTCCCTCGGCATTATAAACAAAACACAGCCAAGCAGTTTTGAAATTATTCTTCGAAAACACATATACACAGAATGATTTGTGTCTTGTCAGCCTGGTTATATTTGCACCGATTCCCACAGTAACAAGAAGAATGTGAAGTGCGACCTCAATAATGGGCAGTGCAGAGTAATTTTCTGTGGAAAAAAAGGAAAAACTCTTCCATTTTCTTTTGACCTCTTAAGAGGCTGTTCAATCAGAGTCAGACACCCCCTTCTGATCCATACCTGTTATTTTGGGGATGCCCTCCAGTTTGGGAACTGGAAGAGTGATAATTAAGCCTTGAGCTGTGCCCACCCATAACAGCCCCTGGCAAATTAGAAGACTTGTGACTCGCATGCTCTTCTGACCTGCAATATAGAAAACATTGACAGAAAATTGAGTTTTCTTCACCACCTATTGTTATAGAATAACATAGTTCAAAACTACAGCATGCTATTGGAGATTGTGGAATAAAAATAGACTCCCTGCTGATAACGAGATACAACCAGACTGGATGGTCCATCTTTTAGAAAATGAATTATGGGCTTTCGTTTATTTTGATAATACCAGAACAGTTTCGGTCCTAGTATGTTCAAATAAACAAATAAAAAATACTTTCATTGTTGATTGCCAGTGTTAGCTTTAGGTAAGGTTTAAGCTCTGTGATCAGTCTGTATTTGCCAAGCTTAACACATGCACAGCACAGCCACCTAGGGCTCTGGGTTACATAAGATTACGAAAAGTTGGATCCACGTTCTTGTTACTGACCCAGTTGAAAGAAAACTCACAGAAGCACAACGAGAAGAAGAAACGAGAGTGCGAACTCAATATTAAACACTTTTGTGTGCGAACGGAGTGCTTCAGAAATGTTGAGCTACAAAGTTTTCACCTGATTCACAGACACTGCACCTTCCATACCATAACAAACCCAACTCTAACACGAACATGGGTCTGATTTTTAAAAAGTACCGCTGGTGTGCAGTTACATAACGTAGGCCAAATCTAACTGGTAATAAGTAAAATCCAACGAAGCTCCTTTAACGTTATTCTTTTAGATTCCTTTTTTTATCTTGTACGGAGCCGTGAAAGTCACTTTGGCACTGAAAACAAAACCCGAACGAAAGAAGAAAAAAAAAAAAACAGCATTAAAACATCAGAAAATATGTGCGTGTGTCAGTGTAACCACACGTCTACTGCAGGCCGCAGGTTTGTGTATTATCTGCTGTGCAGGTATGTGTCAGGTGTGTCTCCAACAAAACAGTGCTGCACAAAGCTGATACGGTGATACGAAGGCTATTAAACGAGCTCATTTCAGTTCATATCGGGTTGGTGTTTGTTACTCTGACACTTTTGTTGAGACACAGCCGTCTTCTGTTGTATTTTATTTTGGGAAGAGCAATATGTTGTTTTATTCGTACCTCGAACCTCTGCTGTTTTTTACTGGCCATTCTTATTAAAAATATCATTTTCAGCTTCTTCATAATTATACTAGCTCATTTATTTTTTTATATTGTGGGCTGTAATTTTCATTTTAATATTCATATTATATTTATTTTGCATTTATTTTTGTAATTTCTGGGAAGATTTAGAGTGCGAACGAAGCAGAAGGCATGTAGGAAATGTTTTGCTGACTGTAGTGGAGGGAGTTCCAACTCTCCTGACAACACACACACACACACATATACACACACACACATCTACAAAAATTATGATTTTAGTATCCTGTTATTTTATCTCAACTGGGGCCATCACTGTGCACTTGGACGAGCAGAATTACCTTTAATTCTTTACCTACTTATTTATCCTCGTCTGTGGTTAATAACACCAGATGTGATGTGCTGCAGCAAGTTGTTATTCATTCTGCTACAATCCAGGCATATTTTCTTTTCCGTTAGAGTGTGTTAATAATCCTTTGGATAAAGTTAACTTTGAAATTCTGTTATAGAGCATGATGCAATATTCAACATATATTTTGTGCTGTTAAGTTTCCCACTGCAGAGCTGTTTGCAGCACTGCATTAGTGCCTTGGAAAGGATAATTGCACCCTCTTATTGTGCACGCACATTCTTTGTTTCCAGTTAACAAAGGACTAAAAAAGCATTGTTGCTGTGGATTTATTTTTGCATTCCTTATGTGGTCCCTGAGCTTTTGGCTCCCACTGTGGCCTAGTTATCTATAGAACCATTTACCATAATATCCATGGCAATGATAATTGAATTACACCAACAGTCATTTGAATACAACCAAGCGAATGCTCATTTACATGTGTAGCTGTATTTACACGCAGTTCTGTGTCATGCTCAGATTATGACGATTTGCATGAGTGGCTCAACACTGTTATTAATTAATTAATTTCACTGTGCAGAGACGAATCCTGCCAAGTAAGAAGTTGATGCAGTGTGCAGAAGAGGAAACGCAGCGAGCAAACAGAGCGCAGAGGCCTTTGGATGGAGACCTTAGAGGGTCAAAGCAGTTAGTTAGACGCCGGGGGGGAAATGGCTTTTATCTCAAAACTGTTTATTTGAGCTGTTTGTCTGTTTGTGCTTTGGTTAGAGAGCTTAAGTGAGAGAATGATGCTCATGAACACCCACACTCGGGCTACCATGAAATCTCAAGTTAAGTCAGAAGATGTGGGCACCAGGCATTGTCTTTAGAACAGTGATACAGAGGGATAATGGCAAAGATTAAGGAGGTATAGCTTAACCTCGAGCCATATTGCACCTCCAATTTTTACAGCAATGCACACACTCCGAAGTGTAGTGGGTTTATCGTGGGAGCTTAAAAAGAAGATGTCTCCAAAAGATAAATGTTTCCCTACGATATGTCACTGAGGAGTTTATTTTGGGATTTTTTTTTTTTTTCACCCTAAGGATAGAACTATTAAAGGCATTAGTAGAGAAGAGATCAGCAGTTTTCTCAGCCTCAGAAACTTCTCTGTTGTTTACTGCAACTGGAATTCCCTGTTGAGTATAAATCACATTAAGGGGAGAGGATTAGGGGGTATATCATTACTGCATGTCCTAGCATAAGTCAAGGAGAAACCTAAGGGAGCAGAGACCCAGTGATGGAAAGCAACTATCAGTAATTCATGTGCATTATCTTTGGTTGTAGAGTGTCGAGGGATCCGCTTTTCTCTTGTGAGCTCAACAAATCACAACTTAAGTCAAAGATCCTCTTCCTTTTGTGGACCCAGAAGACATGAGCCGCGCAACTCTTTTTCTTTTCACCCTGTAACTTCCCCCAGGGCCAAGCCTCGAGGCGGTGACCCTCCCGCAAATCTACTGCATATTTTAAGGGGGAGCACCAGCGCTGGGTGAAAATGACCTCTGGGTCACAGTTTTCTCCAGATACTATGGCCATAGGAGTCTGTTCTCCTTAAAGTCTCCTCGTGAGCCAAAAAAAAAAAAAAGAGGACCTTTGATCTAAAGGAGAATAGTTCTGCGCTTGAAACATATGCCTGTTGGTATTCTTTCTTTACTCAACTCACAAGAGAAAAGCTTTTTATTCCTGATAAGATGGAGTGCTTCCACGGCTTTGAGTAATGCTCTAAATACATCAATCACACTCTGGTGTGACTCAATAAAAGGACAAAATTTTCTGAATCCAGACGCATTTATACGTCTGCCTTAAGCTTAAAGCGATCTTCAAATATTGTGAATTCATGTTTCAAATAGGCTAATAGGTGCACAAGCCACCGCCTGAAAATGTTGGCGCAAAGCTGACATTGACTCAAACTATCATTATCACATTAGACACTTTTGGGCATACTCTAATTTGTTTACCATAGTTCTTGCTTAAAAGAGGGGGAAAAAAACCACCCACAGTTGCAGATAAATATTTCATCGATCATGAAGGAAGGTGCACAGGAAGTAATGGGTTCTCTGTGGCATCCTAAACAGACTGCAGTGAGAAGTAAAACGGGGGGTGAGAGGATTTTAAAGCAGAGCGGAAAAGATGAAAAAGTGGGACAAAAAGAAAGTAAAATATTAACTCAAACAGGGGATAGAGGGGAGGTGCATGTAGAGAAGAAGAGGTAAAATGGGCACGATATTAAACGAGCATGGATTTGAAGAAAAGCAAGAACATTTTCAAAGTAATCCTATGAATAAAATCTTTAAGGCTGCCGTTTTACTACTGCTTAGTGACATTAATCTTTTTGTTATTAATCCCTGTCATTCACCGAGAGACTCTATTTTGGCTTTCCAGAGGCCTGAGATGGATACTTATCAGGTCAGTCTTGTGAGGGCAAGACCCAAAGGAGAAGAATATTACTCTGCATTCTTGGGAGGAAAGCATCATGTCATGCGATAAAGACAATAACAAAATAAATGAAATAGGTGTGCGTACCGGTGTTCTGGAGCGTCGAGCGTGTCGCGATGTTGATTTCCTGCAGAAGCTCCAACGTTTCAGTATGAAAGAGACGAATGGAGGAACCTTCTGAGAATGCCATCCACACCCCTCCACCAGCACACGCCATGTGTGCAACACTGACCATTGGGTCTGGATGAACTTCAAACTTCTGTAAAACAAACAGTTATTTCTGTTATAAATGGAGGCAACATGTGGAAAAAAATGCAATCGCCCACTTTATCAATAAATAATATACAAAACATTTAGAAAACTGAAAGGTTAGCTCTCTCTGGATTCACTTTACTTTTTCTCCACATAATGAATTGAGGCCTCTGAACAATATTTGCAAGATTTTCGTCATCAACTATAAAAACACGACTAAAATACAAATCAAAACGGAGAAAAAAATGACACTTTTGAATATTTTAGTCAATTATTGTGGCATTCAGTTCAAATTCCATTGAGTGTAGTGTTCATTTTTTTTCCAAAAATATCTAAGATAACGGTCGTGGTTATATTACAACTTGATGAGGTCGAAATAGAAGCCCCCTGAATAATACATTTAGTTGTTGCTCTACAAATAAAGTCTAACTGTCCCTCCTAATTTTGTAATTTAAAGAGTCGCTGACACACGGGGCATGTTTTTGCATCATTCCCTTGGCTTCTATCATTTTAAGAGCACAATGGAAAAAGAGTTTTGGGCACACTCTTAATGAGTAGCTTGAAATAAATGCAATGAGCCTTATCATGGCAACACATACAGCCCCTGCGGTCTAAGGCGTGACAAGGGTTGGTTTGGGCATCATCTTGAAACTCATATCACTGTCAATGCACAAGTTGCACGAAGCTGGGCAATTAGTCGGTGAGATTGACTCAGTATGGATGAGAATGCACCACCCACCCCAACCCTAGTGCACCGGCAGACAGGGATTACCACCTGTTTGTGTGCCCTTGCCAGTGGGTCCTCCTTTGTTTGAAATTAGGGAAAAGGAGAGAAGCCTTTGATGTGTTTTCCCTTTTAATTGACTCCTCAGCAGTGGGTGCCTGCTCCACTAGGGAAACAATATGCAGTGCATCTCTACGTTTTTCAAGTGCAGCCATCGAAAAATTAGATATCCATAATAACAAGGAAAATTTCCCATTCAATAAGCCATTGCAATTCAAATATGTCGACAAGTTTGGAGAGGAAAATTCTGTAGCACTGCATGTGATGTTTAAGTAACGCATTACTCAATATCAAGCAAGGTGGCTCGAAAACGGACTTCCAGCTAATTAATGGGTAACATACTGCGGTGGTTAGACGCCATCTTTCCTGCCATATGTATGAAACCACCTGGACGGGATCCTGGAAAACTAAACCAACACACATCAGGTCCATCTGACGAGGCTACAAGGGTTCTCAAAAAATGCCTGAGAATATTTACAATATCGATTTAACGCGTGTAATAAAATTTGCAAAAGCATCGATTCACATTTCAGCCTGTACTGCAAAATCCATTACATATCTCATCGCACGTATACTGTAGATAAAACATAGTGAATGCCCATTGTGTTGTGTCAAATACGAGGTGAGTAAAAGCCACAACTGTTGCCCCCAACCAACAACGTGGTATTAGCCTCCTGAATCCAACGCTGCTTACAGAGATGAGGTAGTCAGTGAAGCTTGACAGTAGTAATGTGCCCTTTCCACTCGGCTCGGCAGTGTCACGCTAACAGCAACAGCGCTCCTATATTCCTCCCACCAGCAGTGGGAAATAACAGCAGAGCTAAAGCCACAAACACTACAGCTGGTCTGAACAGCTCATTAGTCCTTCATTACGCAGGGTGACAAGGTGTCTTTGTCCTTTTCTGAGTGCAAAGTCCACATCTTCACTCTAAGGGCGAAGGAGCTGAGTGAACGTGTGAGTGATAGGCGAAAGCAGGAAGAGTAAGAAATAGTAATGGGAAGAGGAAAGAACAAGGCCTGCCAGTCAGTATTGATCAAAGCCTGTATGCCCACGTATGTCCTACTTTGTTAAGGTCTGGTTATATGGGAGTGACTCAAACCTCCACAGACTGTTGGAGTTTGTGGAGCACTGTAATGATACTGAGACTGGATCTTGAGTGCCTGAAATAACGATGCCAAGCTTGGCAGTTTTGGAGCAAAAATGAAATTTAAGTATGAATCAAAACAAACAAACCGAGCTCTGTTTTACTATCACATTAAGGTCCCCTACTGTGAGACAATCTACTAAATAAAATATCCCTTGATTGGTTGAAATTTTCTTCATTTTCTAATCAATGAAGGCGTTTGAGATTGCCCTCGTATTCAGCAGTTCCTGCTGCTACCAAACCCTTTCCTTTGGCGTGACGTGAATGTAAACAGGGTTGTAATTTTATTGTTTTTGTTTTGGTGAAACACTTTAATAACAAATAAAAACACAGTTCCCTCCACCCCGACACACAACTTTGTCTGTGTGTGTGTGTGTGTGTGTGTTTGGTGTAAATAGGGTTGGCCGGTGTGAACACGGCTCACAGCGTGACTGTAGCAATTGTGTGTGAAGAGACACAGTGGGTGTGGGGGTGGGGGACAGAGTTGGTCGCAATCCTTTTTAGGTCAAGAGGGGGTATTTATTTGTTGCAGTGCCAGGTGAATGACACCTAGGTCGAGCTCTGTTAGTCTTAGACTGAATACAAGATAACAAACAGTTGAGAATAACACAAATATAGGTTTAAGAATTGTGCCTTTATTTTTTACGGCGAGCAGGAGAGCGTCGCTCTTGCTCCTCTGTTTGGAGGAGAAGGTCAACTGCATTCGAAAACGCTCCAATTTCTGACTTAAAATAGTAAATGAATACAATTTTTTCCTGATGAGCACGTGGCCTCAATAATTACTTTCATGTCTTGATTGACGTGTCACTTCCAAACCACGTAGCCATTGCTGTCACCACCATTTCCAAAAAAGTTGGAAATGGCAAGTGAGGGTAGTTGATCACTCTTACTGAAAAGAAACAGCCTGATGGAGATGAATAACTCTGTAAAGCAGCACGTTTAGTCTTGCCACACTTTATCAACTCTACCAGTCTGAAGCTAGATCTTAAACTGAATAACATATAGGAAAACCACCAAGACGGTCAGCACGTTATTATAACCCTTTGAAAGCTGCGTATGTAAACAGTTAAAGCATGTACACTGCAAAAACAGGAGAATTTTCACTTCTTCTATTGGCAGATTTTTTTCACAAGATATTTTCTGCTTGAAATAAGTGCAAAAATCTGCCAATGGAACAAGTAAAAAATTTCCAGTTTTAAGATGCACTGTCTACAAAACAAGTTCATTTATCTCACTGAAATGCTACTTTGTAGCTAAATGTGTCTTATTTTAAGTGCAATGAGATATTTCCACTAGAAATAAGATAAATATACTTGGTAAGATTTTGAGTGTTTTTGTTTTTGCAGTGTAAATGTTGGCAGTAATCCAAATAGCACATACTTAGCTCTGCAACCACTGTGAACATATTTTTGTAAATGAACACAAACATGAAGTCACTTCGAAACCTTACAGAACTCCACAAACCAACAGGTGAATTCACCGAGGGTATATACACATTTCAAATTAGGTCTATGCATTAAACTGATGTGTGATTAATGGCAACTAACGCTGATCTTGGCAAGGATAGGATCTCTGCTGCTCTCTGAAAAACCGTTTTAGCACCACTAACAACTCGGGCGGCATGTTGGTTAATATTGGCTAGATTACCATGAAATTTTGTGCTGACCGAGATGGTTCCGAGAGGTTGAATCAAAAACAACGATTAAACGGTGATCCGTTTTTATAAACGGGGAAAATCTGTTGAGGTCGCGTCATAAACTGTACTTTGTTTTTAGAGATGAACGTGATAAACAGTATATTATCTGAGCTTGGTTAAAATAACACTGCTCTTCTGTTTCCAGCTACAGACACAGCAGTGAAAAGTGCCATTATGAGTCTCTTTGAACTACATAAAATATATTTGTGTGATAAAACTGACTACTTTTGCTTTCCTCTTTCCTTACAAACATGGTATTTTTAAGCATTTGTCAGCACTATAATTTTCACGTACTCCACTGGGCTAGAGTGAATATAATTAAATAATACAAAGCTGAGAGTCCATACAATTTTGCAAGTGTTATGACAATCCTTTGGGGATCTGTTGAAGGCAATTTCAACACCACAGGAAGTATTTTCTTGTTTACCAAAACAGACTAAAAATGATATTTTTAAATAACACTGTGCAGCCAAGGCCTCGATTGTGAACATTTAAAAAGACTCTCACAACGAGCAGCGGGGTGCATCAAACGAAACAGGGCACGTGTCCAGCAGAGTCGCAGATAAATGATTCAGAAGTGCAAATCTCACAAAGTGGTGAACATCCACGTGGGAAAACAATGAAGTGAAGTAGAATTGAGTCCATGACCCTTGAGCCTTGAACCAAGTCATATCTCTTCCTGCAGGTGCCAAATACTGCTTGTCTAGATCCTGGATATGCACCACAGCCCCTGTGAAGTCAGCCCTCGTGAGTCCATATTAGTGAGGAAGACAAGGTTAGCAAAGTAGTAACCAGAGCTGACCTGCTAAGCTCTGTGGGAGATACCGTGAACCAGAACTGCGTGGTCATTCAGCTGATTAAGCTTGTGTCTCTGGAGAAGTAGACTAGGGGAGAAAAGGTGAAGGAATAAAAGGAGACACAAGCTCGACTCAGTCCTGTTTGTGCGGATTTTGCAGCACGCTCAAAAAGCAGCTGTTTCTGATTTAAATATCCAGATATGTCACATGATTCTCTATGAAAAAACAACACCTATAAACTGTATCATATATAATTCTGATTTTTGAGGAAGATTCTTTTTTCCTCCACCTTTTGGGCAAGTCGTCAGCAGCTGTGATGTTTGGCATGGGGGGAACAAAAACATCAGTAATTGCAAATTGAAAACATGATGAAATGAAGGTGGTACATTTTCTACCGCCCAAAATGTAACTCATTTACAATGAAAATGAAAAACACTTATATGAAACGAAACGAAGTGAATTCCCTTAATTGGTTGTGTTTTTGTTTGTTAGGTTTTTTTTTAATTAAATTCAGCAAATTAATTTTATATGTCGTAAACTTTTATTTACCCAGGAAAGGTTTACTTGGTGCACATGCTCATTGAAGCTAACACCCTATCCATTTATACAGCCACGTAGACTTACATCTGGGAGCTATAATTAAACAGTAATGGTTTGCAGTTTTGCATCGGAATACCATATTAACATTACCCAGAAGATTTTGTTTTATGTCATTCATTATTGTGTACCTCAACTGGAGAAGTCACCCTGCTCTACACCGCTAATGACACGCTGCACAGAAGAACACCTTGGAGAGCGACTACACAAAAAATGGAAACAATGACGAAGGCAACACCCGGGGTAATTTTCTAGAGAGAAGGGTGCACATTCTGTAAGCCGTAACTTTGAGTGGCACCGAAAAATAAGACGTATTTGTGAGTAAGCTCTCCAACAAACACTGTATGACTCTACAAGGGGTCTGCGTCTGTGTCTATGCAGCAGCTCCAGGCAGTAAATCTTGATTACATCACAGATTAGAATGCTGGCTCTCTAGGATGGCTGCATGAATCTTCCCAGAAAATGAAAGGAGTGTAAGTTTGCATTTCTTCAAATGTTGCAAAAAACCAAAAATATAACAAAAGCACTTTAATGTGGATTTTCACTGAACTCGTTTATGTGCACGCGTAACCTTTTGGAAAAAGTCAAAGATAATCTCTTTGAAACGTATTTCTTAACCTGTTTTTAAAGAGCTTCTTAATTTCTTAACATGACAGGTAATCATAATGAGATCCTCCATCTAGATACAGTCGAAAATATAACATTAACTCACATTTCTTAGAACAAAATATTAGCAGCAAATATAAATGCATGTTCTAACAACTGAATTTCAGCACGCAATAATTTCTGTTCTGCCATTGGCCATTGCCTATTAAGTGTAAATATGATTTCACACAGACAGGGAGTGACAACAGCTATCAGCTGCTATCAGCTCATCAGATACTTGCTAAATGTATCTGACTACTGTTTCAACCAGACACACGTCTATTTATTCTTTGGGCTTTTTCATAATGCAAATTTACTCTCAGCTGTGGAAATTTAAAATTATTCAAATACTAACAGTAAGTTCTGTGTTTTGCTCTGTTTTGAGTTTTATTTAGCTTGAAGCAATGTTGAAAAAAATCACTTGCTGTTTACATTTTTTAGCCGGTGTATACACAGCCAAATTGTATGTCCAGAGACAGTTTCTTTATTTACCTGTGTGTTGAAGCTAGATATTTCCATGACTGTGACAGAGTTCCCGCAGCTCGCCCACACCGAGTCGTCTAACACCAGCAGTGTCCGAACTGGCTCTGAACCCAGGCTCACACATCTACAGGATTCAGGGTCCCAAAGATCATCTGAGGAACAAAAACAGTAACGAAATGAGGGGGGAAAAAAAAAAAACCCAAACAAACACCAAAATGCTCAAAACTACAACCAACGTGTGAGAAACCCCTTAAAATCAGAAAAGGCTATTATCACAGCTAGCCTACAGTTATATTAATAAAGTCTGAACACATGCCCCACTTCTGTTGGAGCCCTTTCACACTGAGTAAGGCAATTAAAGTCAATTCTTCCCACTTGTACCACAGCAAGTTAGCTTGGTGTTTATTCGCAAAAAATAAAAAATAAAATATAAATAGCGTTCTTTAACACTGTTGAGCAATTACGAGAGCTTCAGCAGAGAGGGTTCACAGAAGAGATTTGTTTTGGTTTTTTCATTCTAATGAACAACTATGTGAGAGAACTACAGGTTGACTAAAGATTGTGGACTTCCAGTTGAAATACCACACACTGCGTCTCGTCACACACTGCGTAGAACAATGCTTACACCCTTCCCACCCATATCCTAATGAGCCTGGTGTGTGCTTTAATGCATTTCCCAACATCTCTATCAGCAAGTTTTTTGTCAATTAAAAAAAAAACACACACACAAAACAGGAATTTTGGCTCTCGACACCTCATCCTCGTTCTTTGGTTCATCAGTGTGAAAATGAAGCAGATCTTTTTATTTTGAGTTTTAATCATGGGTCACACACTGTGGCTACCACAGAAGCACATTATAAAGTAAATTACACCAGAATTTCCTTTGCTATGCGTTAATGAAGCAAAATTAGAGGAGAGTGCATCCAGCCATTTAATTAACATTTTGAGTTGTTTATTTTCTGCCTTTCAGTGCAGAATAGGTTTACAATGCCTTCTGACTTCCACAGGTTAATTGTTTGGCATGTTATAAAGGTCATTTTTTTTTTTTGCACCTTTTCAAAATTTAATCTTGCCAATGTCCCTCTGGCCACTATCGCGAAGCAATGCCACGCTTCTCTCTCTTTAACATACGGACCGTTCTTGTTGCACTAAACCAAACTTCCCTCCCTCATCCTGTGTAATATTATCATCTCATATTCAATCTGCACTTCTAAATGAGATAAGCAGAAGCATGCTATTTACTGTAAACAATTTATTAAAGGTATTGACACAAGTTTCAGCCGAAGCCTTGGTATGTCCTGGCTGCTGTAGGCTCGTTTTCAGACAGTAACATGCTAGTCAAGGGCATAAATCTCTAACAGATGTGCCGAATCCACAAACACTCGTGGGCAACC
>VUQR01031879.1:0-26586 GCA_015108515.1 Hemichromis elongatus | reverse complement strand
GTATGGGAGCTGCACAGTTGCAGAGCGTAAGGCGCTGCAGAGGGTGGTGAAAACTGCCCAGCGCATCACAGGGACTCCACTTCCATTGAGGACATCCAGAAGAAGCACTGTCTGCGTCAAGCACGCAGTATTCTTAAGGACTCCTCCCACCCTGCCCACGGACTGTTTTCTCTCCTGCCTTCAGGCAGACGCTTTAGGCTACCCCAGACAAGAACCAGCAGACTTAGGAACAGCTTTTATCCCAGAGCTGTCTCCTTGCTGAACTCCTCTGCCCCCCCATATACTCCTGATAACCATCGTACTATTTAATCTTGCACATCATTGCACTACATTGTACATATCCACTACATTTATACATATGTTAATATTTAATATTCATAGTCAATACAAACTGTATATTATATACATACTACTGTCCATCCATCTGTAAATATTTTTCAGTCTCCTCCTGCACATACCACCCTGTATATACCCATAACTTATTTTACCTTTATCCTGCACTTGCTGCTTATTGCACTTCTGGTTAGACCTAAACTGCATTTCGTTGCCCTGTACTTGTACTTGTGTAATGACAATAAAGTTGAATCTAATCTAATCTTTTTGTTTTTATATGATACTTTTATTATATTTACTGTTGCACTAAAGTCCATAAGTGAAGAATTTATGTTATTTGTTACTTGATTGTTGAAGCTACCTCACAAAGTGCTTTGTCTGTTAACAGAGTTGTTGAATGTTAAATAAATGGCTAAATAAAAAAATGAGGAACATCCAGGATCTGTTTCCTCACTCTTCTTCACTCTTTTTTATGTATTATAGAAGTGTGGGATCGGGACTTGGTATCGGTAGATACTCAAAATCAAATCGGACTCGGGGGCAAAAAACCCGATTGGGACATCCCTACTATATATGTTTAGATTTGTATTTTCATTTACATTTACACAAGAACATAAAGTGATTGACAGTTTGGTTGTTAAAAAGCTGTATGGTGTTTGACAGTCAAACATCCTCTCCATGTACTAAAATATCAAACTCTGTTTATGTCATTTTTATACATACAAATGACATAAACGCTTAAACTGTGTTTGCTTTGCTGGTTCAGTGTGCCTTCAAGTTTGAATAAACCCCCAACAGTGTTATCAACAAAGCACCCCCACACCATCACACCTCCTCCTCCATGCATCACAGTGGGAACCATGCATGTAGAGACCTTCACCTTTTTTTCCTCTGAACAGCTGATGCAGAGATGTGTCTGCTACTGGAGCTCTGTGTGGCATTTATCTGGCCTCTAATCTGAGCTGCTGTTAACTTGTGATTTCTGAGGCTGGTGACTCAGATGAATTTATCCTCAGCAGCAGAGGGGACTCCTGGTCTTCCTTTACTGGGGCGGTCCTCAGGTGAGACAGTTATGTCAAAGCGTTTGATGGGTTTTTTTGTGCTTAGGGACACATTCAAAGTTTTGGCAATTTTGTTACAGACTGACCTTCAGTTCTTAAAGTAATGATGGACTGTTGTTTCTCTTTACTAAGCTGATTGGTTCTTTCCATAACATGAATTCTAACAGTTGTCAAACAGGGCTGTCAGCTGTGTACCAACCTGACTTGTGCACAACACGACTGATGGTCCCAACTACATTAGGAAGGCCAGAAATTCCACCAATGAAGCCTGACAGGCACACCTGTGAAACCATTTCAGGTGACAATATCATGAAGCTCATTGAGAGAAGGCTGAAGGTTTGCAGCGCTGTCAACAAAGCAAAGGGCGGCTACTTTAGGGAACATAAAATATAACACTTTTTTAGAGTTAGTTATCAATTTTTCTTTGTTAAGTAATTTCAGATATCCTGCTTTATATATTTAATGTCTTCAGTTTGTATGTACAATGTAGAAAGTAGTAAAAAATAAAGAAAAACATACATTAAATCAGGTGTGCTGAAACCTTTGACTTTTTTGATATCTATAACTTAAACTAACATATCAAACAGTAGTAGCCAATTTAAAAAAATGCAATGTGTAAAAAAAACTACCCAAACAATATAACAAAAAATGGGGAAAGATGGTACACAGCTGTATTATCAGATAACTACAAACTATTTTAAGAATAAATAAACAATATAGAATTAAAAATTACATTATTTCACTTGTTCCTGTCTCACCGCCTAATCACTCACAGTTATACAGGATCCACAGACTGCAAAAAAGTTGTCAAGGGTACTTGCTGAGACATTGCCACCAAAAAACAAAGAAAAAGAAAACTGAGAAAATTGTTATTATTATCAACTCCAAGAAAAACAATGGTTATTTCTGTATTTTCAGTAAATAATTTTTAGAGCTTTTATTGCGTCTCCATTGAACCTGGACGTAAGGTCTTTTAAATAGCCGTTTGAAACATTTGTCGTTGTGTCCGTGGGCAAGACACCACCCGCTGCCTGGTGGTGGTCAGAGGGCCCGGTGGCGCCAGTGTCCGGCAGCCTCGCCTCAGTGCGCCCCAGGGCAGCTGTGGCTACAATGTAGCTTGTCATCATCACCAGTGTGTGAATGGGTGGATGACTGAATGTAGTGTAAAGCGCTTTGGGGTCCATAGGGACTAATATTTCATATTTCGGCCTAAGAAATCTAACAAGAACTTCCTCCTTTCTTCTTAAATGCGAGCAAACCGCGATGTAGATATGGGATGAGATTCTAAAAGATCTGACTTTAGATTTGGAAACTAGATTTTTGCATTTTCCTGCAAATTCCTTCATTTCTCAAAACTAGAGGACTACAACCGATAGAGGGGCTAGTATTTTAGGATTCAATCTCAACACCATCATAACCCCGTTCAGATAGTAAACTAGTAAATGTATTGTGTTGTTTTCAGCTCTGCTCACAGATCATGATAAAACATAATAAACTGGCATACTGCCACGCGCGGAAAACTCATGTGTGGAACTGCCACAGAAGGGTCACTCTGTATTAGTTGGGCGAATAATTTGAGCTCGCAAGCCTTATCTATAACCAGCCCTAAGCGTGAGTAACGTCCCATCTGAAAATGAAAACAAATCCGGCATGCTCGCTCAATCTCCGCGAGCTACTTTCTCTCTCCGCCAATCAGAGCGCACCGCAGCTGCACAGTAAGCCACGCCCCCTGTTCTCTCTCAACTGGAACATTTTGTTTATCGTGCCAAAGAAGTTGGTAGAGCTACGATGTGGCACGACTGTGGTCACTGTTAACACGCAGAGGTTCCACACACCAGAGCACACAGAAGTAAGGACGTCACCGCGTATTAGTTCAGAGTTAGAGTAATGACAAAGAAAGACGTCCAGCCTCCATGCTTACTTTTGACAAAAGAGAAGTTATGGATTCTAACGACGGGAAGAAGAGACGCAAGGTAAGCGGCTTTGTGCGGGGCTGCAGACGGAGTGTGGCCGGAAAGATGAAACGAGAGATGGGAAAAGTCCTCCGCTCCATAACGCTGGACGATAACAACCACAAAGAGCTCGCGCAGGGGGAAGAGGACGACTACGACTGCTTCCCTATTAGTTTCCTCCGCAGTGACCTATTGGAGCCGCACTTGGTCGGGGCTCCCCGGTACAGCCTGCTACGAGAGGTCGGTCGCGGAAGCTACGGGGTGGTGTATGAGGCTGTGGCTCGGAAAACAGGGGCCAGGGTAGCGGTGAAGAGGCTCCAGTGTGACGCCCCTGAGAAAGTGGAGCTGGCGCTAGCCGAGTTCTGGGCCTTAACGAGCTTGGAGAACCGACACCAGAATGTAGTCCAGCTGGAAGAGTGCGTCCTACAGAGGAACGGCTTGGCCCAGAAGATGAGCCACGGGAACAAGAAGTCCAAGCAGTACCTGCGGCTGGTGGAGACTTCACTCAAAGGTACACACGCTGCTGTTGACCTAAGTTGTGCAGTGTCACCAATACAGAAAACACATAAAGTACCGGAGCTGGTGTCGGAGCTTTCCTCGTGGTGATTTCACCGGCCTAAGAAATGCAAGCTTTACGACCCGCTGCGTTATAGCCTCGGATGGTTCATTCAAGATTTAACGAGAGTCAGAAACGACTAAATGTCATATTTAAATATCGCTCAAGTCGCGTGTTTACTGATGATAGGCTGTGTTATCAGCATTGTGAGCCTGGTTATTTATTATATTTACCACAAAGAGTTTTGTGTACATATAAGAGAATGCTGCTGCGTTCATTAAAGTGCTGTACAGACTATATGTTAAAAGGGACAATTTCATTCACTGAAGAGCATTTAAAGCCACTGGAGCCTGCCGTGACGTCACTCCACTACTACCTATAGAAGGCGCAGAGTAGCAGCCTGTGCTGCCCTGGGCTCATGAGAGAACACAGTGTACTATTTGACAGCCTGTTCTTGTTAACTGAAATGTGACATGTTAAACAGTCATATTACAGTGCAGTGTCAATGGGACTTATTACGATTACATTCATATTAAAATTATTATTAACTTAACATCATCGGTGCAGTTTGACCTACTTATCAAATCCCTTGTTTGCATTCATCCGCCGAGAGATAAATTTAGTACAAACAACAAACTGAAATTTAGCATACTAATACTGAGGTTAAAAAGCTGGCTTCTGAACAGGCCCAGTTTACAGTCTTTGCTTGTTTTCTTTTAATAGCTTGCCTGTTATGTAAGTGTCACCGCTCAGGCTCTTTGAATAAAATATTAATCCTAAGCTGGGATCTCTTGGATCCATCAACGATGATAAAGAATGTTTGTAGGTTTGAAACAGTGAAAAGGATTTTATTTGCATCTATATGGCCCATTAGCTACAGTATATTCATCATTTAGGCATTATGTTTAAACTAATATGTCTTAACTGCTATACTGGTCACAATTCTCCAAGACAAAAATACAAGATTTTGTTAAAAGAAGTATTATTTAACACTTTTCCAAACTCTCCCTTTAATCTTTATACGGTACACTGAGCTGTATAAAGAGTTGGAGCATCTTCCCTCAGGTAGTGCTGCTTCAATCAAGGCAAAAATGAAAATCACAGCTGTTATTGAATCAACTAACAAAGAAAAGATAAAAGTCAAATTATTAAACATGAAATAGCCTAACAGGGAGTGGACGTGGGCTTTTAGGGAGCAACTAAATTAGTTCTCAGTGATTTTGTTTAACAATTGTTGGAAGATAAAAGTACGACTGAGATTAAAATGCACTTGGCTGCACACCCCATACTATTACTTACTCAGTATGTTTAAACTACATGGTCTGTCCTGGCTGCCATCAGCTTGTGGCTCAGACTTCTAAAAGCATCAGTGTAAATATGTTTAAACTAAATGGAGAACTGTGAGATGGATCAGTGTCAGTGGGTTTCATCTCGGCTGGACTCGCAGTCCTCGTAGCTCCTCGTAACTCGTGTAAGAAAAGATTTGAAGTTTGAAAACAAAATAAACTGTAGGTGTGCGAGTTGTCATGCATAAAAATCATCAGTGCAGAAGTGTTGTGAAGCATGGCGCTGCATGGGTTTGAGTCCGTGACTCGTTTTCCTTCAGGTATGGAGTGATGCCGGTCACTGTCGGGGCACGTCTGGGTTTGACGGCTCATAAACCGGCTTCATTTCGGTGTTTGACAGCCGTCATCTCGTGTTCATATTTGTCCCCTTTGTTTCTGAATGTTGCAGGAGAGCGTATCCTGGGTTACTCGGAGGAACCGTGTTACCTCTGGTTTGTTATGGAGTTTTGTGACGGTGGGGACCTTAACCAGTACATTTTGTCCCGCCGGCCTGACCCCCAGACCAACAGGAACTTTATGCGCCAGCTGACCAGCGCTGTGGCTTTCCTGCATAGGAACAGTATTGTCCACCGTGATCTTAAACCAGACAACATTCTTATATCACAGAAGTCTGGTTTTCCTATTCTTAAAGTGGCCGACTTTGGACTCAGTAAGGTTTGCGCTGGTCTGACCTCCAAAAACGCTGAAGAACATCCTGTAGCGGGAGCAGGCGGCAGAGGTAGCGTCCGGAACAGCACGGTCAACATAAACAAATTCTGGTTGTCATCAGCTTGCGGCTCGGACTTCTACATGGCTCCTGAGGTGTGGGAGGGTCACTACACAGCCAAGGCTGACATCTTTGCTCTGGGCATCATCATCTGGGCAATGATCGAAAGGATTACATTCATTGACGCAGAGTCCAAGCGTGAACTGCTGGGTACTTATGTTCGGCAAGGCTCGGAAATCGTCCCTGTCGGGGAGGCTCTGCTGGAGAACCCCAAGATGGTGCTCCATATTCCTCAGAAGGCCAGAAGCTCCATGTCTGAGGAGGAGAAGAAACTCCTCCATGACATGCTTGCAGTAAACCCTCAGGACCGACCAGACGCCCTCCAGCTGGAGGTGCGGATGGACCAAGTCACATGTACTGTGTGACAGCCCGCACTTCCTCTAGCCTCTTATTTCCCTAACCGCTCAAAGAAGGCACCTTTGAACTTCACAGGTAAGATTCACGTCTTTATGAACATTAGGTTACTGACCAATTCTTAATCTGTCTGTTAAGAAAGGAAGCACATTCATAAAAGCAACACAAAACATTGGGACAGAAGAACTGTTTGTTTTTAATCCCACTTGGTTAAATTCAACTTAATTTGTTAATACCCCCAGTAGTTCACCAGAAGCCTGGTGGAGGCGAACGTCTCCTAATATAACTCCTTTCTTACCATCCTGTGGCACAATCTTAAGAAAGACGAGGTAAAGTGCTTACATTGTATGGAATAAAAAACGAAATGAATCGATGCTTAACTGTGGTTGGTAGTCTGCTGAGTGATCAGTTAGACCAGAAAAGCCATTTCATACTGTAGGTGAGCTTACTTGGTACAACAATAGCAATGCTACTGGTCAAAGTTGGTGAAACCCATCTATAAGCTAGGAGCTATAAAGCTAGACCTTTGAGCTTCCAAAGTTACCGGATAGACTGTGGACTGTGTTTGTGGCATGAAAGTCTTATTAGGCAGCGTCTGATTTAAATTAATTAATTTTTTAAATAACTAATTTTCATTCATTTTTTTGTCTCAGTTATTTGTGCCACAAATGAATAGTCAGTATTGTTGGTATCATTGCCTTGGTACAGTTTGCGTTTCTTTCACATATCACGGGTGACCGAAATTTTTATCTGTGATGGAATTTTGTTTGACTCACCGCTAAATATGAATTAAAGAGGTTGGGGAAAAAAGCACAGCCAGGCTTGGGTACAGGCTTTTGATTACCAACTATAACCCAAGACCCAAAATTATAATGACCAGTCAATTAATGATTACAGCATTGGTATAATTAATGAAAATGAATTAGAAAAGCAGTTATCTCTGATTCCCATGGACCAAGAGATCAGTGGATGGCAAACCCAAACCTCAGCTGACATCTTAGACCTGGTCATTCACTTCAAATACACAACTTTTACTGACGTCTTGCCAGAGCTTCCCACATCACCGCAGGATTAATCCATCCATCCATTTTCTTCTGCTTATCTGGGGCCGGGTCGCGGGGGCAGCAGCCCAAGCAGAGAAGCCCAGACCTACCTCTCCCCAGCCGCCACCTCCAGCTTATCCAGCTGTGTGCGAACACCAAGGTGTTCCCAGGCCAGAGATGTAATCTCGATTAACTTATGTAAAACTATCCAGATACATGAATCAGGATGCGAAAAGCGAAATTCATTTGAAATGATCCTGTTTGACAAAACAAATCTTGCCTAAAATGAATGAACAAATACAAAAGTGTTAATGGTAGGTGAGAGGAGGCGTGTCCATGGCCTCAGGGGCGAGGAGAGGGTGGTTCAGGAAGACAGCTGTGTGATCAGTACTGGGAACCAACAGGGTACAACCCTGGCCTGAGGGCCAACAGTCTGGCTCTGATGGGTGTGTGTGTGTGTGTGTGTGTGTGTGTGTGTGTGTGCATCAGAAAGCTGTGAAAATGCCTTCTGGATCTTTGGCATTTGTACTGTAAATGTGTTTTGTTTTCACACATGACAGTTGATAAACCTGACCAGTTTTTATTACTGTTCAGTAAACCACATTCTCTAGTGATGCACAACCTGGCTTATGTATCATCAGTGAAAACTTGGCCTGGCCTTCTGCACTGTGTTGTACTAAAGAGGACGTTATGTAACATCACTATTTTTGGATCTCATTATAGATTATTGTGAAAATGTTCCCTGTTTAAGCCCTAACTCGTACCACTTAAGAATTGTATGAAAGAGCTAGGTAATGTGCCTCGGTGATCAGTGTGCAGTCCATTATTTTGATAGTCGACTAGTCACCGATTATTTTTGCAATTAGTCGACTAATTGTGCAAGCCCTAGTGTGCAGTGGGATTCACCAGGTCATCAAACAGATTTTAACATTAGACAAAGATAACCCAGCAACTAATATCTGCAAATGGAGAAAACAGAGAAAAGTAGTGAACAGATCATAATTCAACAATAACAAAGAGACTGGGCAAAAATCGCAAAGGTGAAAAATGCTATTGACCAAATAGGATGCAAAGGATCAGTTTTGCTAAATATTTGCTAAACAAAAACCAACTGGATGATCTACAAGATTTGTGGGAAAATATTTTGTCCACTAATAAGACAATGGTTGAACTTTCTGAAAAGTTTTCATCCCAATAAATCCAAAATTAAACTTGCATAACATTTCCAAAAAAGAACACCAGCAGTCATATAATTGATGGAACCATGAAGTCTGCTCTCTACCAGAGGATCCTGAAGGAGAATGTGCAGGCATCAGAAGCTCAAGCGCAGTTGGGTTATGCAGTAGGATGATGATCTGAAACACCATCAAATCCACCTCAGAATGAACATCTTGGACCTAGATATAGAAGTGGAAGAATAGTTGCAACTAGCATCCTGGTATGCTAGTATGGTTCCTGCCTGGTAAAGATTTAGGAGACACCTAATGAAGGCTGGATAGAACTTAGCTGAACTGACAACCCAGGGACGACTGCTTCTACTGCTGAGTGGGCTTTTCCCAGCAGCTGGTTGCTGGCAGGTCGGTAGAGCTGTAGGGCAAAGAGTGGTGTCACTGTTAGAGGTGCTGTTTTTGCCACTTTCTGTAAGAAGATTGTTTT
Organism: Hemichromis elongatus; assembly: GCA_015108515.1. Taxonomy (NCBI): domain Eukaryota; kingdom Metazoa; phylum Chordata; class Actinopteri; order Cichliformes; family Cichlidae; genus Hemichromis; species Hemichromis elongatus. The sequence goes on along the minus strand of VUQR01031879.1, from coordinate 17,519 downwards.
GCTTTGTTGCTTAGAATCATATGTTTTGTTAGGCTACCCTGGACCTAGAAATAGAAGAGGAGAAATGGTCGAGGGTGCAACAAGCATTCTGGTATCAGTAGCACAGTTGGACTAGCTAAGCTGTGTTGTCAGGGTGCTGAAAGCTAATGCCTCATTTCAGGCCCCACTGTGGTTGGGCTTCAGTCCAAGCAGAAATTCTTGACGGGTAATTATTTTCAGGAGAACTAACTGAAGCATGAGAGTAGTGATGTAACCTCTGAACCTGGTATCATGATAAGCCAGCTTTTCAGGAGACTCGCCTGGCTTGAGGTGTGGTTTTGGAGCAGGGAGGAGTAGAGCCAGAAAAAGGGACTTTTTGCTGGTGGTAGTCCTTGTTGACTGAAGGTTACAGTTTTGACGAGATGGCAAGTGACTGTAGTTGCATTATAACTGAATGGAGCGGAGAGAAGAAATGTGCAGAATAAATATGACAGACCTGATAATTGTAATCTCCACGCCAATGTTGTGTGGACATCAGGGGCAGTACCCCTGGACTGGCAGACCGGGGTGGTGGTCCATCTATAAGAAAGGGAACCGGAGGGTGTGTTCCAACTACAGGGGAATCACACACCTCAGCCTCCCTGGGAAAGTCTATGCCAGGGTGCTGGAGAGGAGAGTTTGTCTGTTAGTCGAACCTTGGATACAGGAGGAACAATGCGGTTTTCGTCCTGGTCGTGGAACACTGGACCAGCTCTTTATCCTCTCGAGGATACTCGAGGGTGCATGGGAGTCTGCCCAACCAGTCTACATGTGCTTTGTGTACTTGGAGAAGGCATTTGACCGTGTCCCTCGGGGGTCCTGTGAGGGGGTGCCCCGGGAGTATGGGGTGTCTGGCCCATTGGGGGCCATTCAGTCCTTATACGACCGTTGCCAGAGCTTGGTCCGCATAGCCGGCAATAAGTCGGACTTGTTCCGGGTGGGTGATGGGCTCCGCCAGGGCTGCCCTTTGTCACCGATTCTGTTTTTAATTTTTATGAACAGAATTTCTAGACGCAGCCAAGTGGCGGAAGGCTTTCACTTCGGTGGTCGCAGGATCTCATCTCTGCTTTTTGCAGACGATATTGTCCTGCTGGCTCCATCAGGTGATGGCCTCCAGCTCGCCTTGGAACGGTCTGAGCTGAGAGTGAAGCAGTGGGAATGAGAATCGGCACCTCCAAATCTGAGGCCATGGTCCTCAGCCGGAAAAGGGTGGAGTGCCCACTCCGGGTCAGGGACGAGACCCTGCCTGGATGGACTGATGATTGTATGGTAGTGCCAATGGCTGCCTAATGGTCCTCCAGCATGGCACGTGGTGTTTGGTGTTCTGCTGTTATTATTAATATTATTACAATTATTTGGATCACTTCCATGGCCACGGGTGTGTAAAATCAAGCACTGTGGATTGTAGACTGCTCTTATAAACATCTGTGAAAGAATGAAATGCTCTTAGAAGCTCAGCGAGTTTTAATGTGATACTGCGCTGCCAGCTGTGCAACAAATCCAGTTGTGAAATTTCTTTGCTCTTGAATATTTCACAGTCAGGTGGTTTTATATCAAAATAGAAGCAGCTCGGAACACCACTGCCTCAGCCACAAAGCGGTAAGCCACGTAAAATCACAGAGCGGGGTCAGAGACGACCTTATAAGAAAACTTTCTGCAGAGTCAGTGTAGCTCAGGAAGTAGAGCAGGTCGCCTGTGAATTGGAAGGTTGGTGGTTTTGGCTGCTTCAGTTTGCATGTCAGATATGTGTGAATGTTAGATAGTAAGCACTTACTCATTAAAAAACATGTATGAATGTATGTAGAGTGGGGCCATAGAAGAGCCAGCCCGTTCACCTCCACACTTTAAGTGGCCTTCATATTAACTCAACAACAGTACATAGAGCGAGCCGAGCAGCTGCATCTAAGCCTTGCAAATGCAATGCAAAACTGTTGGATAGTGTAGTGTGCTGTTTAGTCTTACTGACTGCTTTGTTCTTTTTTGTTTTAATTTAATACTTAAGCTTACATTAAGCATTATCACATTTAATTCAAATGATAGTGTTTTATTAACTGTGTTAATCACATCAGGAGTATTGGTGTGCATTTAAACATAACCAATTCAGGGCGACCCTTCATTCACACCAGGTCAGGTCACTGAATGGTACTTGAGTTTTTATTTGAATGCTCATCCCTTTATGTGAAAAAGAATAGAGATTTCACACAACACATGTTGTGTTTGTCCTGTTTTGGATTGTAGTGTACCCACGGTTGTATCAGGACAGCAGTGTAACGATACCAGTGGAGTATTTTATTCATTATGTCAGGATGAAACAACTTCTTTTATGGCAGTGTGTGCATGAAAACTGTCCTGGTGAGATTGTCTGTAGTGCTTCAAATGGCCTTTAAGGGGATGCTCAGTGGCCTAAATCATTCTGCTGTTTGTTTGAACTTGAACTCTCCACGTAAGTCCAGGATTAAGCCCTGCATTCAGCTCCACAGTACTGCTCAGTGTCATGGACCTCATCCTGTGACGTAAGCTCTCTCAGACCTGAAGATGCCAGTGCATGTTAGCTTCCTGTCTCAGACTGGCCTCATTCTGTTGTGTCATAATTGGATAGCTTGTTACACAACAGGAACGGCTCACAGCATGGCTGTGGTTCAGTGGAAAACCCTGAGGGGATTAGTGTTTGTAAGCACACAGAGAGAAGGGGAGGCTGCTGTCTTTGCTGCTTGTGCATATTTCCTGGATATCAGGACATGTTTCACTGAGGGAAAAGCACGATGTGTTGAATCTCTGGCCATCTACGGTCTCTCATCCAGTCAGCATAGCGACGGATGTGGGATTGTCTGTTAATGAGATGCATAAAGAATACATTCTGTAACGTGTGTGAATAGGTAAATGAGGTTGGCAGTGTGAGCACTGTAAATACCTGTATACAAGTCATTTGTACTGAGTAATGAGTACGGACTTGAAAAGTAACTGAGACTAAAATACAATAAAACAAAGTAGGATTACTGCTGAGCGCCTTCGTGCTGACTTAGTTCCTCTGCATCTTCAGTGCAAGTCACAGGATGCAGCAATGTGGCAACTGGAGATCGTAGAAAGGAAGAAAAAATGCTGTTGATGTGACTTGGTTAACAACTGGTTAACAACTATATCGCTGTTTGACACACGACATGGTAGTAAGTTAAGATTGGACGATTGGACGGATATATCGACCATCTCGCCGATCGCTGGTACAAGAGCGATAATAATGTTGGTGGACGCTAACAGAAGCAGTCAATGGAAAAATAATGGGCTGTTTTAAAGGCTGCGAACAAATGAATTTACTGAAAGTACAACAGACAGTAGCAGCCTGTGTTCAGAAACAAACACAAACATTCGATCTAAATAAAAAAACACGGTGTGGGGATGGAAACGAAGACAAACGGGCTTCTTTCTTCCACTATAATCGTGTTTCCAGGCCGTTCCCATGTTTGTCTCTTACACACTCGACCAAACAACAAATAAGTTAAAAATCAAAATGTCGCTTCCAGCGAACATTTAAAAAAAGAAAATCTCAGACGTAATGTTTGCGTTGCCCATCAAAAGGTCTGTGCATGCGCGAATATATCGCCTATCATCGGTTGTTGGACTGACGATTGTCGGTTGGAAAACTTTTACATATGGCCCAGCCTCACAGTAAACACCTCGGAGGCTAAGCAGACAGAAACTGGAAAGTCCAGGCTGACAAGCGACCAGCCGTGGGTGATAGGCAAATCACTCCTTGTGTGATTCAAACGGGCATTTTATCTGTGTGTACAGGTCCATGAGACGTCTTCACATTTGTGATTAGACTAGCAGTCCAGAACACATAGTCTGTTGGCGGTCACGTACAAAGGAGAGTTTCATTCACACAGATAACAGATAACAGGCAAACTCCTCCACTGCCCACCGTCCCAGTGCTGCATTCAGGATCCTGCCCAAGGTGAAGCCATGAAGCTCACACTCTGTCCCACTTTGTTCTTCTTAATACTTGACCACTTGACTTGACTTTACACCATCAAAGTTTTTAACACAATTAATCCATCTGGAGCTCAGTTTGTCCAAAGTTTGTCCTTTTTGCGCTCCAGATGGGTTGATTGTGTTAAACATTTTAATCACGTTAATCGTGATGATGGCGTCAATGCGTTAATGTTGACAGCCCTACAACAAACACAAAATCTGAAGACATCATGATAGAGTCTTATAGTTTGCACCGTTTTCTAAATTCAGTCACACATATACACGAAAAGTGAGTGCGAGAGCCCTCGGTGCGCCGGCTGATGCTGCTGCTCACACACAACCCGTCGAAAGCAGAGAGGGCGTGCTGCTTCCAAATAGAGCACATTTCATTCTTAATGTTGTCAATCCAAGCCCAGTGTGTATTCATTATTTTTCCTGTCTTGTGTGAAATCCCAGACCCCCCAAATATAAACCGAATCTGTGCACTAAGGTGTGGGTCTCTTGGGGTTGGGTGTTTATACTGGATTGAAAAATTACTGATGGAAGATGGACAAGAAAAGGTCAAAGCCATCAGGTACTTAGTTTAGGAAAAAAATAGAAGAGAAACGAGAGAAAGATAAATGTAAGCAGATGTGTCTTTGGATACCGGCAGCATGTACGACATGTGTCCTGAAACAACTTCTGTCTACATTTGTTAGCCACTTGGCTATGATAGTAAACAGTAGACACTGATGTGGCTTATTGGATCTTTTGAACTGTGGGGGGCAGAGGGACTGTTCACCCAGGGCACCAAACAGACCAGGACCGCCCCTGGGTAGAGCAGCAGGCTGCTGGTTCAATGCCTGAATGTCATATCTTTGGGTATGAACCCCAAGTTCCTGTGAACGTTTGATAGAAACCACGTAAGCATAGAAATGAGGCAGTCTGCACGCTTTAGTAGAGTAGAGCAGTGCAGTATAAGAACCAGCCCACGGTAAACATGTTTCCTTACATAGAGCAGTGTGGCGCGGCCGTCCGCAGACAATACAGGTTGTAAGAACAGGATAGGCTGCTGTGTACATTTCATAGATCCGACGGTCATTTTAAATCTGCACTTTTGGTTTTTGCACAGGGAAAGAATGTTTCCACCCACATGTCATCCGTGCTGTGGTCAGTAAGACACAACATGGATTATTTGTGTTTGATGTTTTCCTAAAGGATATGGTTTAAAAGCTGACATCGACTGGCCGGGGCGGACTATTTAGTGACATGAGTCAGCACTGATGTCCATGTGTGTTGTGCGTGACATCCCCTAATCCACCCCCACCCGCTCCTCTGCTGGACAATGAGATGAGAGTGCTGCTTTTGGTTGATGGCTTATGGGAGCTTTGGTCGGGAACATTTTGTCTCCTTGTGTGCAGCCGTGTGTCACCGCTATCTAAACCAGCCCCGTCCAGAGCAGCGTAAGCTCTCGTACTGCACACATGTACCGTCCGTGCTTTTAGGAATTCTTTTGTTTTTATATGAACTGAAAGCACAAATTAGCTGTCTGCAAACTGAAGCGTGTTGTTCTTGCATCTGGGACAAGAATGCGTATGTGCACCAGATAATGCTGGTAACTCTGAGCCTTTTTAGTACTCTAGAGCAGAGAGAAGGCTGATCGTGCTGCTCTAAAGGAAATGAATGTGTTTGTGGACAGTGGCCTGAAGGCACGGTACGGTATGTTATGTATGGGCTCGGTAAGTGTGGAGTATTACAGGACGGCTGAGAAATGCAGAGAAGCCATTTTACGAGAGTTTTGGTTCGTTCTTATGTAACGTTGTTGTAAAAACGAGCGCACTGAGTGGCTGCAGTGCTTGTAAATATTTCCTCTGGGTCCTCGGGGCTCTGAGTAAGAGCTGCAAAAACCAGTTCTTACACAAGTGATCACAATGAAGCACCTCACCGTGTTCTCTAGGTATGTTCAGAAGCAAAAAGACGACCAGCTCGAGCCAGGCCCTGCTTCTGGACTCAGATGTTCTCACAGAAATCTATAATTCACAATAGGCAGCCTTCCTGTACCGCCCAGCACACCAGCTCTGCTCACAGTGCTCCTAATAACACAGAGCCACATCGCTTCCACTCTGCTGTCTCCATTCACAGCAGCTGTGTTGGATCTAATGGTGTGTAAGCTCTTTACATGATGTTAATCTGCTGACAGTCTGCATGCCATCAACCGCAGCCTCACATCTCTGTGGTGGCGCTGTCATGCTTTGGTCTGCCAAAGAAGCTGCAGCTAGCCTCATTTAGACATGTAAATAAAAATAGTCTGGCCAGCAGAGAGTGAGGATTTGGATTTGTTGTCATTACCCAAAGGGCTCAAATCAAACCATAATAAGGGGACTTTTTATATATAATTTAATGCAGACCTGAGACGGCTAGCCTAATATTGGTATCTTCCCCTCAGTTCAGTTCGGTGTGATTTCTCTGGAGCCAGTTGACTCCCAGGTGATCGTCTTTGAGCGTACAGTGAAGAGGGTTTGACGCTGTTTGATATCTTTAGGTTTCGCACCATTGGTGAAACAGAACTACACACATTTCACAATAAAATAACAGAAACCACGAGTGATCTGATTGGTTCATTATTCATTTATGTGGCATTGATGCTCTCTTTAAGCAGCCTCTGTATTACCTGCCATAAGGCTGGCCGTGGCTCAGGTAATAGAGTAGACCTGAACCCCATGTTGCTCCTGATAATTACTTTACTTGTAAAATGCTTTGGGTGACCAGTTAAAGTACAAGAGTACTATATAAACACTAGTCCGTTCACCATTTATCATGTTAGGATTGCACACTGGACATCATGTGCTTCTGTTTTAATCCAGTTCCTCAGTTCTTTGTATCGTGGCACAGTTCCTAACAAACGTCTCCTTTACCCGAGGATGGCAGCAGTAAAGGTCAGACTCACATCACTCACACCATAAATATCTGTTCATGAGAGAACAACAGATTTCTTGTGGTGAAATCATGGTTCAGTGGTTAAAACGGTCACAGGAGAAAAGCTCCTGGTTTGAACTTTGGCTCTGGCCATTCTGTCAAGTTTGCATGTGTGGATTTCATCCAGATATGGTGGTTTCTTCCTGCATTCCATAGATGACCGCATGAATTTGAATATTTCATAATCACTATAAATGAAAATTATATAAGGAGTGTAGGATTAAGCAATGTATGAATGTATGGTTAAATGTGGCTTGTAGTTTAGAGTGCTTTGAGTGATGAGTGAGACGAGACAGCCGCGAGGGGCTGAGGTGATGCTTTTTGTCCTTCCTCTGCATGTCGTGTCAGGTAGTTTCAGGAAGCTTTCGTGAGCATTTTTTCTAAATACCAGCTTTATGGAGTGTTTATCTTTGGATGGAAAAAAAGAAAACAGAAAAGCCAACACTGCCTCCTCACTGGTCATCTTGCTGCCTCTGGCTCACAAGAAACCAACGCCCACCACTTCCTTATAGATACTGGTTTCTGCTGCTGGTTTGTAATGAGGCAGTCTGCCTTTGGGTTATAAAACAACAAATGGCAGCAGGCCATAGTTTTTATACTGCAGGTTATACTGGGCTTCCGCCTGGCTTGTTTACTGTGTTTTACTTGCTTATAAAGAACAATAAGTAGAATAATTACACGTTGACTTCAGTGAAAGTGGAGTTTCACATTTTTAACCTTTTTAGATTAACAACAGCTAGTTTCAGGATGAGAAAACATAGACTAACTAGACTTAAAGCTTTAATTCACTTATGGTAACACAATGTGCTGTTAAACACTAGCAATGCTGCCTTTGCTCTACTTCCATTGTGGATGAAACAGACAGGAAAAACATTCGGCTGACCAACATAACTGTGCAGCACCTGGTGTTGTACATTATGCACATTATACTCCAATCAGACAACGAGGAAGAAATGCGAAGTATGTCTGTATGCAAAGTGAAATAATTTAAGCATCTTAAATCTTAAACTTAGAACTGTGTTTGTGTACTTGTCTATCCCCCCCATATGTACCCTTTGTATATATTCATTTATTGCTTAGTCATCATGTCAAACATGTGCGTCCTGCTAAGCTGATCCACTTTTGTCCATAGCGTGTGCTGTGATGTTATGCAACATATGAAAAGAGGAACAAAGCGCAGCCAGCCGGAGCTGTTGCATGTCAGCCAGTGAGCTATTATTAGAGCACAGCTCTGAACCAAACCTGGACACATCCAAAGGCAGGAAGTATGGCTGTGTATGGTAGTATTGTCATTTTGACTGCAGGTAGACATACAAAGTGCACCATTCTGACCTTGGTGCCTTTGCTATAGCATCCCTAGTAGTGTGCAGTAGTGTAGTGCACATGCATTTTCATTATAGTAGTTTGCAGGACTCTTCAGACAGAATACGTCTTTCATAGGGTTTGATTCAGTACAGATATAAAGTTCGTATCTAAATCATTTTGCATAGTCACATATCACAGTGAGGGAAAATAGTGGATTTACTGCTGAATCTGTAAGTTTGGTCAGTATGTATATATATAGATATATAGATATATATATATATATAGATAGATATATACAGTATATGTACTGTATATGTATATATATATAGATATAGATATATATGCATGCATGCATATGCAATATATATCCCTGTACAATTCATACACTTGACACTGTCTCTGATACACACATTCTTCCTTCTTCCTTTTCCTGTTATTTATCTGTTGAGTATTTGTGAATGTACATATACATACGTACATACGTACGTGCGTATGTACGTATGTACAGGGAGATGGCCACAGGCAGGAATGATTTCCTGTGTCGTTCAGTGGTGCTTTTCCATATCCAGAATATCCAAATATCCAGAAAACATCTATTTGAAAAGAGTTATGGATTGATTTGTACATCATTAAGTGAAATAAGTCATCGATCCTCTATAAACCAGCCAGAGTTCTGGCTACCATAGAGTGGCCGTGTACCCATGTGGTACACAGATTACAATCAGTCAGTCACATACTCCTGATCTCAGTGTGTGTGTATAAAGCACACCTGTCCACAGAATACGTTTCCTCCATTCCTACCTCTCCACCACCACAGGAAAGAAGGATGAACTGTCAAAAGACATCAGGGATAAGAGACCTGCACAATGCTGGAATGGGCTACAAGACAATTACCAAGCAGTTCTGCAAGAAGGTGACAATTGTTGGTGCAACTATTGGGATCTGGTCAGCACTTCCATTCAATTAAGTTTTATTTATATAGCACCAAATCACAAGAAGAGTTGTCTCAAGGCACTTTATATAGGAAAGTAAAGACCCTACAGTAATACAGAGAAAACAGTCAGAATCTCTAAGAACAAGCACTTGGCGACGTTGGGGAAAAAACTCCCTTTAACTATTAACTCAGCAGAACCGGGCTCAGGTAGTGGCAGCCATCTGCCACAGGGGGCTTGGGGTGAGGGGAGGGAGCAGGACAGAAGACACATCACTGAAGAGAGCTGGAGGGCGTTGTTAATCAGTGTCATGTCCTTTGGAATGAATGAAATTAACAACAAAGGCAACGTTGAACGAACTTCCACAAAAGGAGCGGTGTTATATGTGGAGGCCAACGGCATTTTTCCCTCTCTGTTTTCTGTTTTAGTGGGTTTTTTGGTTTTCTTGTTTAAACTACTTTTGCATTTGGACAGCTTCAGTATCACTACTGATAACATAAGGCAATACCTGGAGGTTTACAGAGGCTGCATGGTTAAGGCGTGCATGCTACGAAAAAGCGATGTGAAGTTCCAAATGTTCCTGATCGGAACTTGTGTGACGTACTGGTACACGTTTAGAGCTGCGCACTCGTTTATAAATACAGTGGTGTGTGTCTGTTTATTCAGATCAGAAAATTATTCAAAATCAAGCTTGTGAAGAGAAAGGACAGGAAATGCTGTAGAGGTGGTGTTCTTTAGATCATACTCTGCATTTCTCTACACAAGCTTGATTTTGAAGAGATGACTGTAGCTGTCACATGGTGGTCATCAATAGCTTTAGAAGGGTTAGGGTTGAAGTCACCTAATTTTGTGCGAGTAGTCATGGTACCACCATGTACTGGCGTGTCAAGTTTGGTCCAAATCAGAAACCCTTTCATTTTCAGGATTAGGGTTCCTCAGGGGTTAGCATGTGATGACCATCAATAACTAAAGCAAGCATCAGGAGCAGTGGGGTGGTCTTGGTACCAGGACGCACCTTCCTACCAAGTTTGGAAAACGCAGGTGTGACATCCTGTAGTGGTCACCCTAGGGGTCAAACTTCAAGTTTTTCCAATTGCGACCAATGTTATAAAAACCCTGGACTAGCTCAGGCGTGGTTGTGATGTGGAAGCTGAGACATGCAAACCACTGGATAGATCTGGACGAGACCCTACGGGTAATATACCACATGTTGGGTCTAGGAGGTATGATATAGGAGTGCATGTGCATGACAAATAGCTTGGGGCAAGATAATTGGAATGCTCTCCAAATTTATCTGTGTGAATGTTAGATAGAAGCACTTGTGTGAATGAGCCATGTTGTATAAAGCGGTTTCAGAGCTAAGGCAGAGCAGAAAAGTGCTTTATAAGAACTAGTCCATTTACCATTTACAGCTTTGAGGGACCAGTGGGCGGGGCTATGTACCATCCACTCTTGGACAAGAACCTCCTTCTCTCAGTCAAAATATGGAAGATAAGTCATGGATGGGTCATCCAGCAGAACAGTGACCTAAACATAACACGAAGGCAGCAAAGCAGGGGCTTAGCCAGTCTGCCCACCTCAGTCTCACAGGAAATGTGTGGGGGAGGTGAATGAACATGCTTCTGTTTCAGTCTTGTGACCTTTATCATAAATTGAGGAAAAAAGGATCTGTGAAGTTTTGCAGATGTTTAACTGAAGATCATGTGATAGTTTACTTTGTTGCACTTCTTTTGATATAAAGTGATGTTGTATATTTCTGCTGATGATTTCGTCACTATCATAGTGTTATTTCTAGCAGGTAACCAACATTTGCTACTGACTGGTTTGTTCTTTCTGAAATGTTGACTTTGCTTTTTTATGCTGACCTACTCATCCTTTGTGTCCCTATATCTGTGTCCTACACAGATATCGACTCCAGTGGAAAAACGGACCCTGACAAGCTGACCTGTGAGGCATCTTCATGATAATGTGAGCACAGAGTGACAGTCCGCTCACTCCAGAACTGTCTGGACCAGTCTGCACATCAAAGCACAACGCTGCACTTCCAACTCCACGTAGCTCCAATGCAGTCACCGTGGTGCTTGGGACTGTTGGAGAACATCCGTTTCTCTGGCTGTGAAGCTGATTATGCATTTCATGTTTTGTAGTGGTGGATTTTTGTTCCCATCATTCCCAGTATAGGCCTGTTCCTCCTTAATCGTTGTAAGATCTGTGACTGTGGCACAGGTTACTGTATGTTGTTGCACTCTACTGTACCAGTATTCTAGGGTCAAAAACAATGCTAGTACTAATGATAGCAATAGCTGTAATATGTTGACATTCACTTCCCAGTGCAACCTGGTGCCTTAACAATAACGTACACCAAGTGCAATTTGATTTCTAAAACTATTTCGTGGGTCACTTGAAAGTTCACACACCAAGAAGGAAACTGACTAAGTCTGGAACCACTTTCAGCTCATGCAAGCTGAGCTCTATCTGTATGATACGGTATGCAGGCTGCATTAGTATCATATATGAGAATGTGCCCCTCCTCTGTCCAAACACTGAAGTACAATCACACTATCTCATTGGACAAGTGCATCTATGTGGTAATTATCACTTCAGTAAGTTTTGATGGTGAGCTGTGTTCGTGACTGTGTACTGAAGGTTTTCACACTGAGTTTAATGGGGCAGTTTCAGACATCCTTTTAAAGTGAAATGATCCTGAATGATGGAAATAATTAAAACCAGTTTTACTCAGTAACTTGCAGTCATCTATGTTTAAGAGATACTGAGCAGGGTTCTGTATTCTTTTGAATGGTGCAGTGTGAATAATGTGTATGGGGTCATATCTAAGCTGAATCTGACCCGTCTGATTCAGCATCTGGAGATAATTCCCCAAACCAGCCACAAAGGTGTTTGAGACTCTTTGCAGTGTGGCACAATGCTGTGGTCAGACGCTTGTGGTCGGTTGATTTTAGCTCCTGTATCTCCTTTGGGGAAGCTTTTGGGATTTTTAATTTGATACATGGAAACTGGTCCCTCCAGGGGTTTAACGTGATGTATAAAGCCACGAGGAGTTCTAGGCTAAAGGAAAATAACAGTAACTTTAGAAAGGGAAGAAGAGCCCATGTTAGATGGAAAGCTCTTCTGGCCTTCACTCCAGCATAGAGCACAGGGGCTCCTTTGGGTTTCACATCACTGTACTACATGGTAGTATATACAGTAGATGTGGAGGTGTTTTGTAATGTACCTCTACCTCGTTCTCTGCACTCTGAAACCTCTTCCCTAGCTTTGCTGTCTCTGTAGCATCATTATCTTTGTCTGTCATACCACAGGCACTTTGAGTGGGATAGATTTTTACCTCAGACTCAATGAGTTGTTATTTTAATTCAGCCTCTCACTGATATTTGTGTTTTCTTTGTTGTTATTTTTGCTTATCCCATTGTAACAAGTACATCTGCAGGAGCTTCTGCCATAGAAACTGTATAACAGAGCAGGTTCTGCCGTACGTTGTATTTATTCAGAGATGACAGCTCAGAATAGTTTAACAGCAGTCTGCTCATTTTAATTGGTTGAGTTATGGTCTTGGACATGAAGATGTGTGGGTAAGACTGAACCGAAATAAATTAGTCAAAGTCACACTTGTACATACACGAACACAGAGTATTTCCAGAGGAACAGGCGTCCTGTTCGGGATGGATTCAAACAAACTACCGAGAAGTTCAGAGTCAGAGCGTTCAACCAAGCAGTGCGAGTCCGTGTTGCTGTGGGAGGTCACAGACATGTTTGTAATATTTCCACAGTTATGATGTCATTTTGAAGCACACTGAGAAGTGCACCCGTGCTAAGTCCTTGGATCCACCTCTCAGAGCTTTTTTTGGTGAATGCTAACAACCAGCTGTCGGTGGAGCTTGAAGGTGTCCTTAAATTTGCGGTGAATTTAAACTTTGGGACTTTTGCTAATGGCCTAGTGTAACACATGTACAGTTTTCCGTTTCTTTTTGGGTTGTTGAATCTCTCAGCTGCTCAGGAGTTTTGTTCACATTCATTTTTCTATAAGCACTAAACCTAAAGTGGGTAAAAGCAAGGTTGCTACCAAACTGTTATTCCTAAAGGCTTTACACACCTGCCCTGCTGCCAGTGTCTGTGACTCAGAACGATTCCACTTTAGAACACTTTACTATGCAAAACGGTTCTGCCACGATGTGAGCACCACAGAGAGCCGCACATTCACAAGCTGTTGTGTGTAAGATCTTGAATTCTTCTAGTGCGTATTTCCATGAGTGCAGAAATGTTTCTTTGACATGTTGTGTGACTAAATACTGTTTCTGTAAGTAACGCTGACAGGAGCCATTAGATAACTAAGAAAGCATTGGGTTTTTTTTCTGTAACTATGTTTCACAACAACTTGGAATAAATGGTTGAAACTGTAAAGTGTCTGCATTATGTGTGCATTATGTGTGTTCTAGCTAATGGTCACGTGAATTTTACAAAGTCACATTGTGCTTTTCTTCCTCATTGGATGAAAATCAGATTCTTTAAAAAATGTAATAATATGTTGGGATTAGAGAAATGATGGTTAAAAGAATCATTCTAAGTAAAGCTGAGGGCAGAAAACGTTCAGAGTGAAACTAAATGTGAGTCGGTACAATGAAGCCGTGGGTGCAAGCATGTAGTCTGCATCTCCTCAGCCGAACCCTTTGAGCCAAACCACCAGGAAACAATGTATAAACAAAAGGGTGCCAGTATTTTTGGATACATTCACTAGTGATTTAATATCTGCATTTCTCTGCAGGGCTTTATGAGACCTGAGCAGGAGCAGTGATTTATGCTCGGGTAACACTAGCTGGCTATATTCTATGAGTCTGTTAGACAGTACCACATCACTTAATCACTTTCTTTGGAATTAATGGTGCAAATGAAAATTTTCCAAAAACTATTGTACATGCTTGTTTCACAGTATGGTAAAAGTCAACTATATACTGCTGAAGCTTTTTTCTTAGTGTCTGAGGACTCTGCGGGAGACATTTTGGTGCATCTGTCCCAGATGATGGATCCTGATTCATTCTGATGACAAGAAACACCAGTGAAGATTTTACCTTTAACCATTTTTCAAGTTTTCATGTTCCAACATTGGCACAGAACCGCAAAACCTTTATTGTGAGACATCTGAGCAGAAGGCCAGTATTAACCCTCTGTGGCATAAACTTTACTTTTTAAGAGAAAGAAAGAAATGTTTCACTTGAGCTTGGTTTATATGTTTATACAGTAATCAATAACTTAACCCCCCATAATAAACAGGAATGTCTTATAATAAGAACCAAAGTATAATTATTATAGACAACAACTATCAACATGTTTTAAAGATAAATACAATAGATCACGTCTTGTAAACAGACTTTAGATAATTAACCAACTAAGTCGTGTGCATTTGATTAAAGAAATATTTAACAGAGAAGACATTTTTGTGCAATCACAAACACAAATTGAGTAATTCAATTCAATTCAATTCAATTTTATTTATATAGCGCCAGATCACAACAACAGTCGCCTCAAGGTATAATGTAATGTATAATGTAAACAGAATTGGTCCTAGCACTGAACCCTGTGGAACACCGTATTTGACCTTAGTGTATGGAGAGGATTCTCCATTTACATGAACAAATTGCAGTCTATTGGATAGATATGATACAAACCACTGTAGTAATTGAACAGTTTCCCAAACAGCTTAGTTTGATTTTGGATGCTTGGATGATTTTACTTTGAACACAGACACAAAATAATTTTACGAACGCCAGAAATACCCCCCTGATCCTAACAGTCAGTTGTGGAGACTTTTTAATTTTTTCACAGAAAGAAATACAGCTGTTGTTTTTTTGTTTTTTTTTACATAGGTGTTAAACATACTTTGGCATCAGTGGTGTGACACACAGGTAATATTCGACA
Source organism: Hemichromis elongatus (assembly GCA_015108515.1). Classification (NCBI taxonomy): domain Eukaryota; kingdom Metazoa; phylum Chordata; class Actinopteri; order Cichliformes; family Cichlidae; genus Hemichromis; species Hemichromis elongatus. The sequence continues at coordinate 2,415 of VUQR01031879.1, read as the reverse complement.
GCACTGAGCGTCCATGAACACCGTTCTCAGCATGGTTTGTGTTCAACATGTACAAAGTGGCTTTTTTGCATGAAGGCATTTTGTCAGATGCTGTTACTTTGACACAATGCCCGCTCACAGAAACAATCCCTTTTGAGGTCTTTGAAGCACATGTTAAAGGTTGAAGGTTTGCACTTGGCTGCACGTTTTCCTGCTCATTTAGCTCAGTTTTCACTGGCCCTTTACATCTGTTTTCATCCGCTGCTTAGGCTTAAGCACTAAAACAACTTTGTTAGGAGAAGATCACGGTTTGCATTTAAATATACCTAAATACAGAAATAGCACTTTGTCTTCACACAAAGCTCTGCTCCACAGAACTGCTGAATGGCTCCATCTGATTAGCCTGGATGAACTGGAATCTTCACAGTAGTAATGGTTGAACTTAACTCGTTCACCGAAGGCTTCAATGCAGCTGAAATGTTCTTCTTTGTTCGGTTTCATCTCTGATCTGTCTCACAAGGTTCAGAGCTCATCAAAGCAACAGAAACTAGATTTTTGGCTGGCGCTAAAGGCAAACATGATTGTACTAAGTTGTTTGAGCTAAAACACATAATTATAATAAAAAATTAGAGCTTACTCAGAATTCATAATTAATGTAAAGAAAGGACAGATATTCAATAACATATGAAGTCAGTTTGTTTCAGTAGAAGCTATTGATTGGACTTAAAAGACAATTACAATAAAAAAGGACACGAAAAAGCTCAGTTTAGCCAGAATCAACAAGTAATGTTCACAAATTAGGCAAATTTAAGTAATATGAACTCAATATTTTTAGGTTGAATCAAAATCTGGGTTTACAGTGTATTGCAGGGTCACCTGATCCAGTCCTAACTATATGCTTTATTACAGACTTTTTCAAACTGTGGTACACGTACCACTATTGGTACTTGGGCTCTCTCTGGTGGTACGTGCGAAATCTCCAATTTTTTGTTAAAGATTAAATATATACTATTGTGGAGGTATGCAAAGATGACACGAGAGTTCCCGAGGCTCTTCTGGGAGCCAGAGTCGACCAGAAAACATCTCCCCGAGCCTGAGTCCTCTATGAAGAGCAGCCTTTCCTTATCGCCAGCGATCCTGGTCGCTACAGAGTGCTGGCAGGCTTGTTTCCCTGGGCCTTAAAACTAGCACAATGCTGTCACACTGATGGTGAAAACATGCCCCATGCCGCGATTCCTGCCACCATCGATGAGTCAGAGGCCCCCGGGAGATTCGGTGGGGTCACGGGAGATGCCGTCAGTGCGTCGGGAACTATCGCCTGGATGCCAAAGCTCCCAGTAGCCAGGAGAATGTGATCCACTTCTTCCACAGGTGAGCAGTGGGGAGTTGGTGAGGCCATTTCGCACTGGCAACTGTCGGAGGAAGAGGAATCCACCGTCGTCTGTTCCTAGCAAGGGCAGCGTGCTCTCCACGAGCTTGAGAGCGGTACCATCACCCAGGCCCGAGAGAGGGGAGGTTCTCAGCCCAGAATATTGCCCCAGCAGCTGTGGTGTATTTCCCTTGGGTGGGGGGCTCCTGGAGGAGGGTCATCACGGCGGGTGGACGGGGCATCCAGCAAAGCCAACACATGATGGTATTTCATGTCATTGGCGCATGAACCACAAAGGAGAGTCGTGAAGCCAAAAATCCAGCAGCTTAACCACCACACCAAAATTTAAAGCGTACAGCTCTGCTATCACTTCAGAGATTAATGAGGACAGAAAACTAAACAGCACTGACGTTTGTAGGGTTACTGAAGTTGGACTAGCTGGTATATAACCATGTGCTGCGTGGTGGCTAGCTACACAGCTATGGTTACAATAACATAAACATTGAAGCTGGAGGATGAACGCTAACTTTTTTCCACTGGATAAAAGTTAACGTGAGGGTTCCTGATGGTTAGGGACAAATGCAATCACATGGCAGGATGCTGTAAACGGACCAAACTTCAGTCAGGAGAACATCTGAGATAATCCATCCACAATACCAGGTTAGTCATTAATATACTGCTGCATGGGCTGGGCTGGAGTTACAGGGTTTAAAAACTGAGCTTTAAAATGAACAGTGGTAATAAAAACTGAGAGAGGCCGACAGTGATCACTGAGTTTTTTAGGTGTTTGTTGAGATTAAATAGAGCAAAACACAAAGCATTAAAACATGATAAAAACACAACAGCTTTAATAAACGTGGAATAGTTTGGACCCGCAAGCACGGTTTATCAGGTCATCACTTAGACCGGATATCCCAACTGCTGTAAATGTTTTAATGCAGTACAGTTGTTATTATTATGACTCCTCACATCCTGTGTATGTAGTTAAAATTCATTACATAACATAATATTCATATAAGAAATAAAATTGTCCGTGTAAACTGTAGTTGGTGTTAAATAGGCCTATA
>VUQR01031878.1:0-28087 GCA_015108515.1 Hemichromis elongatus | reverse complement strand
CACAAAGGCAGAGGTAGCGGCCCTGTTCCTAAGTTGTTGCCCTCCTACGTCCTCCTCCATGTCTCCTGATGTACTGGCCTGTCACCTGGTAGCACCTCCATGCTCTGGACACTACACTGACAAACACAGTACCTGAGCCACTCATGTGGGTTGTAGACAACGTGCCGTGCTAGCACTACAGTGAAATCACCGCCAGCATTCAAAAGTGACCAAAACATCAGCCAGAAAGCAAAGGTACTGAGAAGTGGTCTGTGGTCCCCACCTGCAGAACCTCCTTGATCCTTTCTGTCATAGCAGAGGTGTCTGCGCCTGTATCAATTTTGAAATCAACTTGACTGCCATCTACCAGTAGCTCAACGTCCCAGTCGATCTGAGCCTGACTCCTCAATGACTGTTGCCTTTGACTCAGTTACAGCTCCCAGGAAAAGCTCCCCTGTGAAGAATGAATCATCATCTGAGTCGTCTACTTTAGCATTTTGGTTTTTACAAACAACTTCAAAGTGTTCCAACTTGTTGCACTTCCTGCATCTTTTATTGCAGGCTGGGCAGTTTTCTTTTTTCATGCACTTTGTTGCATCTTTGGCATTTTTGCTTCCTCCCACCATATTGTTGCTCACGTACCTGACGTGGTTGGTGGTAACTCCGTCTCGCGCTGTTGTAATGTCTCTGTTTCACCTCATTCACAGTGCTTTTTTCTCACTCTACATTATGCTGTTTGACTTGTTCCCTCTGGCTTGCTACCTGAATGGCTCTATCCAGAGTTAAGTCCGCCTCGAGCTGCAGTTTTTGTGAGACATCTGAACAAAGTGTTCATCAAACTTTTGTATAACCAGATCATACTCAAAACTGCAGACTTGGCCTGGTCTCCGTAGCAGCAGGAAACACAAATAAGCAATTTATTGGTTCAGAATCTCTCCCCATGGAATAAAGAAGCGAGTTCACCTGCACTTCGCCGCTCTCCATCGCTAGCTTGGACACCACTAAAACACAGGAGAATCGCTGCAGCCATATCGGCCACTCTGCCGGCTGCGTAAAGTCAAACGGCTCCGGAGGTCCAAATTGAGCCATCTCTACCTCTACGTTGTCTTGAAGTCCTTTATTCTGACCCCATGTCATGATATGAGGTAATAAGACACAGGGTTCTTCAGCACGAACTGCTTTTATTCAACTGTTGCAGCGGTGTATGTGGCTACATCACTTTTCAGAACATACACCGGAGGAGTCTGCAAACTGGACAGCCTTTGTCGCATCGCTGTGATGTAATCGGTCTACAAATGCAGCCTACGTTTTGGGACACAGCTTAATTAGTTGGTCAAAATTCTGTCGGTTACAACTGTGCAGAAATTAATAGCTGCCAGTTGTACTTCTGTAAACAGAGCGCGTTGTGTCTTCTTTTGCGCATGCGGGTCGTATTGAGGGCCGTGAACGTTCACACTAGAGCGCGTTTGCTGTCATATTTTATTTGTAGTGTGAACAACCACACAGAAAAAATGGATTTGATCAAAAAATCAGAATTGAGCATTAAGAACTGCAGTGTGAACGCAGCTTAAGACTAAATGAAAACACACAGACTAAATACACACAGGAAAGTGGAAACACATGGCTGACAGGAACGAACATAATGACCACACAGGGGAAAAGTAAAACTAAGCATATTGAATATAGAACCACAAGGCTTTCAAAATAAAACAGGAAACATGGAGAGATGTAGACATGATAACACAATCTTGAAAACATAAAACATGCACACAAGAAATACATACAGACTAACACAGACGACCTCTAGGTGAAACATAACCTGGACTAAAACTCAAGGCAAACTAATAATAATTCTAGAACTCAACGTTATCTCAGAATATAACATAAGAAATCAAAAACAAACTGAAACACACCAAGAAAAATTACAAAATTAGTATCAGTTCCCATCCCTAGCCATCAGTGTATGTTAAAATGAAAAAATAAAAATAACACTCATATTAGACTGATTATAGAAAAAGCTGCAGTGATCCCTGACAGTTGATTTTTCTGCTGCATGGGAACACGGTGTCCAAGATGAAACAAAAAAACAATATTTTCTATTTTTCTCTCTCTTTTTTCCCCACTGATAAACAGCAGGTAATGGATGAAGGGTTGCTGGTGTCTCCTTTAGCCCATGTGGAAATTCCAGAAGTGGACCAGCTGCTGAAAGAGATGTCCCTTTGTCTACTGGACCTCCAGGGTCTCTGCAGCATCCTGGCTCAGAGAGCGCAAGGAAAAGAGCCCAACCTGTCTTTGCTTCTAGGAATGACATGTATGTAGGCATACACTTTATACTTATTCTTTATGTATCGCTTGGAACCTACTGCTGTAGCTAGAGGGCGAACACAAATAGAGACATTTAATACAAAATAGAATTTGTAGCATTTGTAATAAAAATGTTTTTTACTTTAGTTAATTAGAATTTTTTTTTTGTGCATGTAAAATTCCAGGAACATGGCTTTGAAAATCATTTTCTGAACTTTTGATTTAAATTTAAATCCCATTCCAAGAATTCTGTTGTTAGCTGTCTGGAGACAACAGCAGCAGCAGCAGCCGATTATAAGCTAACGTTATACCCACTAATGTCCTACAAATCACAAGAGTTTATTCAATAACTGTCGCAGTTCAATAACATCAGCTCAAATTCAAAAAAGCTTTGGGAATGTTGGCTAAGAAGAGCTAACAACTGCAAAAACAGGACGTAGTGATACTGAGACGATACTTTGGTGTCACCTGACAGACGTGAGCTTCATTGACTCATCAATCTGATCAGACATGTGGACGCTTCTTACTAACATAACAGCAGACACTCACTACTAAATCCTATAAAAAAAATCTTTTAAATCCAGTAAACCAGAAATTATATGCTTTATTAAAGTGAGGTTTTTAAAGCACATCACTTCAACGTTTACCAAGTTAAAATAAATGTTAATAAACTGCTGCAAAAACTTTTTTATAATTATCTGATTAATTACACAGGTCTGTAACCAAAAACACCTGCACAGGATTTTTGGACTGTTTCTTAAAAAGTTTTACTCACTAAAACCCTGAGAAGTATTTAAAAGGTCCAATCCCGTCAGGTTTTTAGTTGAATTACATGTACAATTTTCTCTTTTTAAACTGGAGTCTGGTGTCCTATACTTGAGTCAAAAAGCCATGTCCAGTAATGATTTCTTACAATAATTTAATATTTCTAAGAGTGAGTTGAAAGCAGGAGCATCAAAGAGCAGAAGAACATGTAGTGTTAAATATATCATGAAGGGATCATTTTTTGTTTCTTTGTTCAAATATAAGAAAATTTATGCGTAGTTAAAAAAAAACATTGATTTTTTTTTCATTGCTGTTGGACCTTTTTAAACAAACTCATGTTTTGCAAAAAAAACTGTGCGTGATGGAGGGAACTGGAGATCTGTTTTGGATTCAGCGCCATAAAAACATCAAATTTGCCAAAAATATGTCATGAAGCTGAAAAAAAATCTCTCTTTTTTTTGCAGACTGTTATGAGAAACATTTTAACTTTAACAACATGTTTCAGGGCATTGAGAAATCTTTTTTCCTCCTATCAAACACAAAATCTTTATTTGTAACTCCTGCTTTCTCTACCAGCTGACTCACCAGCATCGTTGTTGGAGTGGCAGTGCAAAATTATTCAACTGCAGTTAGACTACAATATCATCCTTTTGAACTTTTTAGGTTATTTAAGAAAGATTGTCTTCATCACACAATGGATCCAACATACATCTGACCAACCCCACAAAAAAACTAAATCTGTGGAAACCACTCAGAACGGTGTTCGCTGTTTCAGAAATCTAGCACCCCTCCCAAGTGGTTTCAGCAACCAAAGAAAAGTTGTGATAAAAAATATTTATACCCAGATTTTTTTAAAGTGGGGGTTTAATTTACCCAAGCATAAAGTACATTTCTGTGTCAAATGGCCAGAAAGCACATGAAACAACCCCTGCTGATGGGGTAGCCTCAGGTGGCAGCAAGAAGCTGCTTCCTAGATCTCTGTCTGTCCGGCTGGGGCTATTGTTCGAAGACCACCACCATCGGTACTGGGAAGGCTGGATGGGGCCGAGGAATCAGCCATTCACCTACACCAGATGGCTTCACAATGCAGCGACCACGTGGGTGTAGCCCGGACCGAAGGTGGAAGCGTTGTAGCAGTTCATCGAGGGGCTCTCGGTGGCAACGGCAGAATATGTTTGCTGTCACTGGCCAACAAACACTACCATCGCGGTGCCCAAGGACCATCTGCCAGGGCAACCTCACTCCGAGGCCGGGAGCTAGCCACCCAGCCCTGAGGAGGCACCTTGGTGCATCCCTGGCTCAACGCTGATTTCGAAAGCACCCTTGTGCCCAGTACCAAAAATGGAGGTCCCATTTAAAGGTGTTAGCATTACTGCATTGGACCATTTCACTGTGCATGGAAATATTACTTTGTACTAGTTTTAGTTGACCATGAAACATCCTCACAATAGAAGAGAAGAGAATAATCCTTTAATTGTCCCACTAGGGGAAATGTAGTTGTAGCAGCAGCAGGACATAAAACAGAAGCACACAATCTTTTACATATTTACATCATGGACAAAGAAAAAAAAAAAGACAAATAATAGAAAATTGCACTGTTTGTAGTGAGCATTTCTGATTGTGCAGTCTGACAGCTGCAGGGAGGAAGGATCTGCGGAAACGCTCCTTCATGCATCTAGGATGCAGCAGTCTGTCACTGAAGGAGCTCTGCAGCTCAGCAACATTTACATACATGGGGTGGGAGACTGTGTCCATCAGAGATGTCCTTCTGTCTCCCACCACCTGCACCGGGTCCAGGGTGCATCCCAGGACAGAGCTGGCCTTCCTCATGAGTTTATCCATCCTCTTCCTCTCAGCTGCTGATAAACTGCTGCTACAACAAACACACTGTAGAAAATGACGGATGCCACCACAGAGTCATAGAAGACCTTTAGAAGCACTCTCTGGACTCCAAATGACCTCAGCCGCCTCAGTCTGCTCTGACCCTTCCTGTAGAGAGCATCAGTGTTTTGGCTCCATCCAGTTTATTATTCAGGTGAACACCCAGGTACCTGTAAGAGTCCACTATCTCAATGTCCACTCACTGGATGTTCATCAGTGTCAGTGTGGTGGGTCTGCGTCTCCGGAAGTCCACCACCAACTCCTTGGTTTTCCCAGCGTTGATCAGCAGGTGGTCCAAAAAGTTCTGAAAGAGACACTGAGTGACCAGGGCATCTCGTGTGAGATGTGTTGAGACCTGACGTTCATTCATGCCCCTGTAGGTTTTGTTAACATAAAAGACAAATAGTTTATATAGAATTGGGGTGACAACAGAGCCACATACTGCTTGCTGTAGCGTACAGCTCTGTGCAGATTACTAAAAGATGAATGAAGTGTCACAGTTTGACGCTTACCCAGTTTCTCTGGGTGGATGTGCTGCTGGAAAGGTTTGGCACTGCTTGTACTTTTTACTACTAACCAAGGGCCACTGGAGTATTCCCTTGTTCCCAGAATTCAAGGAAAAAAAGCCTTTTTCACTTTGTACAGATGGAAGGTCAGGTTAGTAAGTCTCTAAAGGTTGATTCTGTTCACCTAATCAACCTTTGGAGAGGTACAGATGGAAGCGATTCCATTCAGCTTGTTTGACACTCTACAGCACTTCATGGACTGGGTGCTGCATGCACACACTGCATATGCCACTACCTACATAGTCACTATGAATGTTCCCACTCCATTGAAGTGGCTTTGACACAGCGAGGTCCCACCCAGCATGTAAACTCACAAAATCACGGGCAAGGGGTCACAGCCAGGAAGTTAGCATATGCTTCCCAATATACAGGCAGGCGGACTAAATACTGCAACCCAGCTCAGTCGTAATACCAACACAGACTCTCAACACTCTGCACAGCTGTTTATACATGAGCTGTGGGGCGGGGCCAGTCAAGCCTAAGCGTCTTAAAGAAGCTTCCTCGTGCCCTGACGCCCTACTCGTGGAGTCATACCTCGAGTGCGGATAGTGCACAGTTCCACTGCATGAGAGACGCGTGTGGGGCCGGGTGCCTTCTGCTCTTTTCAAGGCACTGCTTCACATTTCTTCATGCTGTCATAATCCAGCTCACTACATGTTGTCCTTTTTATAACATTTTGTCTCCTTTCCTTTCTCTGTCCAGCACTGACCTTTTCAGCAGAAGACAGTGACTGCAAAGTGGTGGCAGTGGAAGACAAATTAAGGCTAAAGCTACTGGAAGTTGGCCAGCTGAGGAAAGACATCGATGCGCTGAGGAAAAGCATCTCTGACTGCTATGATCAGTTCATGGGCGACCGCATTTCTCAGTGACTTCCATTCACATTCTGTACTTACCAGATAAAGAAAGCAAGAAGATACTTATATGATCCCTGTGTACATACAGTCACATCTCCCTTTAGAGCTGAGTGGACACGTATATATGGGACAGCAACAAACTTCCTGTCAACAAGTATGCAGATGGAGCGTATGAATGAACAAGGGCATTGGTTGTTAATGTCTTCCTAAATTGTTTGATAAGCTTTTCAAAAATCAGTTTTGTGGATGTGCTCATTTGGACAGACACTGAGATCCCAAAGATCCATCTGTGGAGTTTCCACAGCAGTCAGCCAGTTTGTTGCTGCTGCTGGTATGCAGCTTGTAATTTAATACATGTAAAATGACAGAAGCTGTCTGATGTCAGTTCAATAAAGAGAGATCATTGAAATGAACTGAGTATAATTTACTAAAGAGTAGTAATAGTAATAAACAGCGCGGTGGTTAGCGCTGTTCCCTCACAGCAGCCGAGGTCTTTGCATCTTCTCCCCCAGTGAATGTACATAGTAGAGATAACAGAGGCAGGTTAAACCTAACCACAGTAATTTGGCCAGAATATGTGACAGCAGAGCTGAGCTTGACTGTGTCTATAATGCTAGCACGTGACTTCATTAGGACATTACAGAGCTTATACATGTGACCTGAGCTTATACCTACAGAGAGGAGAACAAAGTATACTCATTTTACTTATGAGGACAGAATAAAAAAGGACCACACTGACCTCACCAAGGGAGTACTGCAGTTCCGCAGAGCCAGGCTTTCTGGTTCAGGCTCAGTGTGTGCTCACACGAATCGTGTCACGTGACTCTTCATCCACACAAAATTATCTCTATGATCCCAGAATGGTATGAATATATTTAAAAAACAAACGTAACACCACAGTAGAACACATCACTGTCGAAAATGTTTAAGGTTACAAACCTAAACTACAGTTTACACACCGAGCACAGGTTTGAATTTTAAATTGTAAAATATTTCTTTCTTATAAAAAAGGAGATGTGGAAACCACAGGTCAGCGTGTAATTAGCTGATCTTGGTGTGTTATAAAACAGTAACTCCTGTAGTGCACTCAGTGATTTAAGGGCGACAATAATATTCTTGTCTGAGTACGAAATCAGTTCAATGCGTTTGTCTGTTTGTTAGCAGTCTAGCATCTGATGATAGACACCAGCAGCTCGAGCTGATTTAAAATCAAGAACAAGGTCACATTAGATGTCCAAATCAGTTAAACTTCACAACAACAATCTATAAAAAATGTGAGTAATATGAAAACAAACGAGGCCTTGGGGGACACGAGTCCCTAGGCTGGCTAAGCGTTTGACCTTCACATTCATTTACAGTCAAAATTGACTTTGAAGAAACAAATTCAAGCGACCGTACTGAGCAGTATATGGTCTGAAAGGGTGATGATATACATAAGAGGGCAGAGCTGTAAAACACACCTTTTATTTTTTTCAATACATTGACCTACAACATGACACAGTTTCAGTAGAGCCCTTGTGCTCCCTGTGTGATGAGATATATTGCGGCTCTCCACCCAACGGCCGCGGCAGGATAAACATCAGGACACCGATGACGCACAACAACAAACACATTACACGCACTTTGTACTATTTGCTCCTTTTATTAAACATAGTACTGTCTGCCTATACAAAATCAGCACATGGGAACATACTTTCAAACAAATGCACATATTACACAAACACAACAACCGCGACTCACAAAGTCCTACACCAATTGCATGCCAACCCACAACTATGGCCTAAATTAGTGCACTAAACCAAACTCCAGTTGTATACAAAATGCATCAAAATGCCTCAAGCTGCGTTTATTCTGCATTTATTCTGCGGTCAACAGAAAGTTCCCCCCCCATGCTCACCCTACCTTTCTGCTCATCAACATCAGGTGTGGTGAACAGGTGAGTGCAACCACATTTATATCCTAACGCACCCATGAGCCACGCCCCACAACCGTGCACCAATAAAGAGTGTGCATTTAAACCAACCCTCTTGATTCCAGAAAAAAGAAACAACTCATATGGCTCCTACAAGATACATACTGCAGCTGTGACTAATGTAGATTATGGCAGGAAAGAAGCTAATGTGACAACTTGTGTGTGTGTGTGAGAATAAACTGTCTGTTTCAATGTGCAGTCTTTATGAATCTCCATTTTTATGCCAATGTGAGGATGATCTTCACTAGAACAGTCAGCTGGTGATAATATGAACCTACAGACAATGTTTGTACTTATAAACGTGTTTGTTTCCAAGCGTTAGTTTTCTGCTGCGTACAGAAAGCCTGTTTCAGCTCTCTGATAAAAACAGTCCTCTGATCGGTGAGTTTCACACGGAGACAACGTGGGTGAGGGGACTCGCCCAGCCTGCCTGCCTTGGTACAAAGAACACGAGACGCTGTGCAAGTGAACGTGTATCAGTCACAACTGTTATTGCAGTATTGTTAATTATGGGGATTGTGCATCGCTTGATATGTTGTATAATGAAAGTGGAAGAGTAATGAGCGAGTGTACATTTGTAGAGGCTGTGCAATAATAATGTCTATTTTAATATGTTTTTTGGGGCAACAGATGGAAGTTAGCCTCAGGCTATAATCTGATATGTTTACATTCATGTAATTTCTTTACATGTATGTTCATTAACATGCACTGTCCCAAATAAAGAAAAAATAAAATACATCTGGGATGGTTTTAGAGGCCTGGACCCGCAGCTAACATGTACGAGCTGTTTGCATTATAAAGAATAAAGAGTGAATGTCCACCTTTACACTAACTACAGAAAAGTTTATTAAGGAAATTCAGCAGGAGCAAAGAGTAAAAATCCCAAACAAAGTAATCAGATAATCAGTACTATTCATGCCTAACTAACCTACTGGGAGCTGAGGTGAGGAGAGGCTGGAGAAAGGATGAGCGCTACTGGGACAGAAGAAAACCAGCACCGCCTGGAAGTATCATTTAAATCAATGTCCTTCTGAATTAGCCAGCTAACACTGCAAAAATAAGCAGATGAAAAGCCCAAAACTACAAAATCTCCACTGTATTTTCCACTGTGAACATCATCGATCCAATCGTCTGAACTGCTGGTCTCACAAATGCCACAAGGGGAGATCTTTTAATATCCTGTCCTGTTTGGCAGTTTTTGCAGTCAGTATTGTGATCAGTCATCTGGTGGTGCATAGAAATGTATCGCCAACTGCTGCTGAAGACAACAAACATTCAGCACCCACAACACAAAACATTACACAAAGATACAAGTGTGTGTGTGTCTGTGTGAGTGAGAGATTATACCTGTGTCTTTTTACAAGTGTATTTGATAACGAGGGTGGGAACCTGAAGCGACGCCTCCAGAAGCCAGGCGGCAGACAGTGATGGAACCATGACGCTGCGCCACCTGCAGAAGACCTGAGGCCACACATCTAGGTGACATGCGCTCACCCATCCCAGGCAGGAAGACTCGACGTTACATCACCCTCGGGAACATCCAATCACCCGGTTTACCCACACCATCCTCTCTGTCTGACTTACATGATTTAACACAAAGTTCTGTGTGAAACGCCTTTTCTTCATTCTTAACATGGAAAATTCCCTTGTTTCTACACATTCGGTCACACGTGGATACGACTCACTTCAGTTTGTCTTTAGCATGTTCTGACATAAACATAAAGAAATACTTTCTTCTACTTCACTTCTTTTTATTAAATCATACGTCAGTCAGACATTTGGAAATCAGTGATTCCAGTGTGTCACCACGATCGTACTTATTAATCTCCGTCTCTCTTCCAAGCTTGTCTTTTATCCTGTCTTCCTTCTGTTCCCCCAGCAGATGGCCCCGCCCCTCCCTGAGCCTGGTTCTGCCGGAGGTTTATTCCTGTTAAAAGGGAGTTTTTCCTTCCCACCAAAGTGCTTGCTCACAGGGGGTCATGTGATTGTAGGGTCTACCTTACAATATAGTCGCCTCATTGAGGCGACTGTTGTGATTTGACGCTATATAAACTAAATTGGATGGAATTAAATTGTACCACATACATAAACACTCAGTGTGGACTCTGTACAGGCTCTCAGTGAGGCCAATATTATGATCATTATTATTCTGTTTTCTGAATCATTATGCTGTTTTTATATTTATGTGTTTATATTCCACTCGCCAGTATTGAGCACATATGATGTTACCTGCACATACATACACAACTGTCAAGGTTGAAGTTTGCGCGTGTGAACACACACAGACAAAAGTCAAACATTAGTCCTCTGATCATTTTTAATGACATAAAAAATTCTCAGCTGTGATGACACGGGGAGGAGACTCCACCCTCTTCACCTTTCAGACACAACAGAGAAGAAATCCAGTTAGCCTCTGACCCCGCCCTCTATCTGACCCCTCCCCCTCAAAACGCCATGATTTGGTTTGGTCCAGGTGCCAGTGCTTCTATCTGCACCTGAACGCTGCACTGATTAGCCTGTAGGATGGCCTCAGATAGTCAGTAGTATTTAAGGTTTACATGACTTTTGAAGTACAACTGTGCAAAATCATTTTATACATTTTCTGCAACATTGTTCACTTGTCTTATTTACGACAGTGTTGATTTTATTTGGAATCACTACACGATCCTCCTCATCTGATGACATCTCTCTAAGAACGAGCATCATTTAGTGCAGAAGAGTCATGCCAAACGTCCCTTTAGGAGCGAGTGTGCAGGAAAGCCTTAGCTAGCTTAGCGAGTCTGCAGCAGCTGTTTCCTCTTTACAAATATGGAGAAATATACTCATTTATGTTTTACAATTATAAGTATGAATGGCCAAACATTTTTGTAATGTGTGCAGTTTGCAGTTATTTGGGTGTTTGAATCTTTGGTGCTGAAGACTGCATTATTATTTTGTGTACACTGATTGTATTGATTTTTCTTTTGCACACGTGTTAGCTCTAAAGCTTTTTTCAGAGGTGGTGAAAATGTTTTTGGACTGTTTTTGAATGCTTTCAATTATGTCAGAGATAAAAACAAGACTGGAACCAAAACTTCAAAATGGAAAAGCAGAAAATAAAAATAAAGAAAGAGCAAGCTGAATGCATAACAGCATTGAGAGAGAGGGTAAGGTTAACTTTGGGCCCTAATTACAGCAGTAAGAAATAAGAAGAATGTATTGAAGTAAACATGTGTGCACAGCGGTGAGGCGTGTTGGTCAGGGGCAGAGGGAAACCTCTACCTAGATACAAACAGTTTGCAAGGTTGTCGTATTTTATTACATTGTGAGGAAACCTCATAAAGTACAGAACAGAACAAATTGTGGCACAACAGAAGCAATAATGAAATATAATGAACAGCGATAGACAAATCAATGGAGACCTCGAAGAACTGTATTCAATTACAGAGTTATTTTTGCAACCAGTGTATATTTGACATAGTTGTGTTAAAATATTCAGGTGGAATAATCACATATAAAATTATTATCATTATTCTTTAAGATCTCATTTGGATGAGCATGAATGGATTCGATCTGAGAAGCTGGGTAATACGATTCTTTGATGAGTAACTATACAAAATAAAGCAAAATGAATATTTACTTTCCAAAATAACTTGGTGACATCCATCACCTGCCATTATTATCACTGGGTTTATCAGTGTCCAGCATCACTGCATCACTTTAACAATATGGACTTGAAACCATAAACCCAGAAAATTACATCACTCCAAGGAGAAAGGCAAAACAGACGTTCGCCTTTCCACAGGATTGTCACTAAGTTTCCTTTCAGTTTTTTAACTTTCCACATTCTTCTAGGAGGAGCAGTCGGTTTCTGGTGGCTTTGAAGGGGTTTCCCCTGAAGGTGTCTCACTGGACATCCCGGTATCTCCAGACTCTGGTCCATTGCTTAGTGACATCTTCTCCAGTGCTAAAGCATGGACACAGATTCGGATAGAATAAGCAAAATCATCCCCATTGTCATTTAAAAGCCACTTGGACAATCAACAGCAGAAATTTGAAAGCTTGTTTAGATTTTTACATCTTCTCTGTTTTTAAATCACTTCTGAAAACCCGTTTCTTCACCCTGGCCTTTGACACCTTGTGAGATATTGATTTTTAGTAGACCTTGTTGTTTTTCCTAGTTGATTCTACGTTGTTTTTTAATGTTTTCATTTTTTGTACTATGTGTTTTAATTTGTTCCTGTTTTGTCAAATTCTATTGTTCATAACTTTACTGCACAACACCTTGGTCCTGTGCAGGCTACTCCAAAATGTTTTATAAATAAAGTTGGATTGGATTTAGGATTTCTTATCTTAAATGTTAAAATAGGCTCAACCTGAGGTATAAGTTTGGTCAGTTATTGGCTGTAGCATACTACTACAACATAATGCAAATAACATCAATAAATGGTGTTCATGAATGATATTGTAGAAGTTAATGTTCATTCAATTTTCAAAAGAACTGCATTGATCATTTTAAATTCTTCCAGCTATCACAGGGCAGCAGACAGGGGGCACTCTGTGCAGGTCCCCAGTCAGTCACAGGGCCAACCCACAGCAACAGACAGCCATTCATGCACACGTTCACACCTGTTGTCAGTTTGCAATTACCAACTAACCTGAACCCACTGTGGGAGAAGGCTGGCGATGGTGCTGACCACTACATCACTATGCTGCCCAATTTCAGTACTTTGTTAATAATCTAATAATTAACAACTACATTATTGCTGATGTCTCTGCAGTTTCAAATTCACATTTTCAAGAAACAGTTCAGTGCATGCATCTGGCTCTCTGTGCAGTTACATCCCATAGTGTAAGTGACAGTGTAGCTGAGAGGATGTGACTCATCTGACATCACATGTGATATATTAGAATTCTTATATGTGCAAAAAAGAAACTAAGACAACGACAACAACAACAGTTTTGTGAAAACCAGAAAAGCCTTAAAATCCAATTTTCCAACTTCTTATAATATAAGTACAAGCAGTGCACACCTTTTTATGCTTTCAGATATGAATAAAGTTTGTTAAGCATTCTAAAAGCTCTTTCATTGATCTGCATATTTCCTGTTAATGACTTACCTTGAAGTGATGCTGAACTGTTGCCAGGTGGTGCTGTGATGCTGTCATCCAGTTCATCCAGGTAGAGTCTGTAGCGATGGCCATTGTCGTCCTCATACTCCACATTCTCATCATCACTGTCCACTTCAGGAGCCACGTACACGACTTCAAACTCTATCTGTCCTCGCTGACACAGACACAAAGAATGAACCACAAACAGCGATATGCAGGGAGCATGTGTATGTGTGTGCCAGTGTTACCTGTTGAGAGAGAATGGTGACAGCTTCCTTATGTTTGGCATCTCGCAAATTGATACTATTGACAGCAAGGATGGCATCTCCAACATGCAGACCTCCACATCTGTCTGCAGGCTGACTCGGATGGATCTCTGAAATTAAAATGGGAACGCCATGCTCCTTCCCACCCTGAAGACAACAGAAAGTGAAGCCAAAGGAATGAAATGAGTTGAAAGAAGCTTCAATGAAACTGGTGAACAGAATTATCAGACTGTGTTCTAATGGCTCTTCCATTTCTAAAAATGATGTCACACAGTTGGCTCTTTGAACTGCACCTGTTACACAAGAACTCAGGATTGCTAATGATATGACACATTGCTCACTACAAAGGTGTTTAATCTAATTCAATTTCATTTAATTTATATAATACCAAATCACAACAGCCATTGCCTCAATGCTCTTTATATTGTAACAGAGATCCTACAATAAAACAGTGAAAGCCCCAACAATCAAACGACCCATTCTGAACAAGCACTTGGTGACTAGTGGGAAGTCAAACCTCCGGAGATGGCAGTTGAAGATCTCCCAGGCCAGAACCCAAGCCGTGCATTGAGGTGAGCCCGACTATATCTAGCTGATATTTCTCAACCTCACACACTAGCTTAAGCTCCTTCCTCACCAGAGAGGTGACATTCCATTTCAATAGCCAGCCTGGTAAGCCGGTGATCCTACAGAAACTTTCCCTCTCTTAATGAGGCTTCATTGCTTACTTAAAAAGTAAATAGAAAGTAGGTCCATGTCTGGCTCCAGTTGGACAGTTTGGACATGAAGGCTTATTAAGAAAGCCTTGAAAAAAGAGGACATTTAACCAAGTGAAGCTTAAACAAGGATTTTAGTGCTTCTTAAAGGCAGTGAGTGCAGAAGAAACAACTGGCTTTTAGGTGTTATCACTCACAGTGCAAGGTGCAAGTAAATGTCACCAAAAAAAACAAAACAAAAGAAAACTGGATGAGATGGTCTTGCTCATCACCACTGATGACCAAAATATGTTCTTACTGCATCATCTGAGGAGATGAAAATACTCTAGCTTCAGATGGGAAGTGAGCAGAGAAGAGAATAAAGTTAACCTGGACACTTAAGTAAGGCGTGATCCAAACATGACCAGCTGCAGTGTAACAAGATCAAATACTGAGACTTCTTACTGTAATGGAGATTCCTAGACCCTCGTGATCCTCTTTGACCAGCACAACCTTTCGGATAGGGCCAACTCCCTGGGTTTTCTTCAGCATGTCTGGGTCCTGTAATTACACACATAAACAACTTTGGAAGCAGAACTAAAGGTACCAACAGCTTTTACTACTTTGTAGATTTACACTCACATGTCCCACAGGAGAGGGAAGAGGTCTCTTAGGGTCACTTCGACCTCTACATGCTCGGATAACAGTTTTATGACGGTGAAGGTGAATTTCTGCCTCCAGTTGATTCCAGAGCTTGTCATGTGCTGGCCCTTTCATGTCACGACCCAGTAACTGTATCTGCTGCACCCTGAAAGACAAAACAAGCAAAGATCGAATTACTGTCTGCATGTTCTATTTAGTATCTTAGATTAGATTAGACAGACAGATTAAACAGAGGGTTTGTTCGCCTCTGGGTCGGGGAACAGGTCCTGACCGTCATCTGTGCTTATGCGCCGAGTGGCGGTTCAGAGTACCCAGCCTTCTTGAAGTCCCTGGGTGGGGTACTGGAGGGTGCTCCTCCTGGGGACTCTGTTGTCCTACTGGGAGACTTCAATGCTCACATAGGCAATGACAGCGAGACCTGGAAGGGCATGATTGGGAGGAACGGCCTCCCGGATCTAAACCCGAGTGGTATTTTGTTATGGGACTTCTGTGCACACCACAGTTTTATGATAACAAACACCATGTTCGAGCATAAGAGTGTCCATAAGTGCACGTGGCACCAGGACACTCTAGGCCACAGGTCGATGATCGATTTTGTAATCGTAACACCAGACTTAAGGCCATATGTTTTGGACACTCGGGTAAAGAGAGGGGCTGAGCTGTCAACTGATCACCACCTGGTGGTGAGTTGGATCAGGTGGAGGGGGAGGATGCTGGTCAGACCTGCCGCACCTAAATGCACAGTGAGGGTGTGCTAGGAATGCCTAGAAGAGGCCCCAGTCCGCGAGATCTTCAACTCACACCTCCAGCAGAGCTTCAACAGCATCCCGAGGGAGACTGGGGACATTGAGTCCGAATGGACGATGTTCAGCACCTCTATTGCCGAAGCTGCTGCAATGAGCTGCGGCTGCAAGGTAGTTGGTGCCTGTCGTGGTCGTAATCCCCGAAGCAAATGGTGGACACCAGAGATGAGGGGAGACACCAAGCTGAAGAAGGAGTCCTACAGGCTTGGTTAGCCTGTGGTACTCCGGAGACAGCTGATAGGTACTGGCAGGCCAAGCGGAATGCAGCTCAGGCAGTGGCTGAAGCATAAACTTGGGTGTGAGAGGAGTTTGGAGAAGCCATGGAAGCCGATTCTGTTCATAATTTTTATGGACAGAATTTCTAGGCACAGCCAAGTGGTGGAAGGCTTTCACTTGTGTGGTCTCAGAATCTCATTGCTGCTCTTTGCTTCTCTGCTTGGGCTGGTGCCCCCACGACCCAGCCCCGGATGAGCGGAAGAAAATGGATGGATGGATGAATAGATAGATAAAACTTTATTAATCCCTCAGGTGGGTTCCTCCAAGAAATTCTGTTTCCAGTAGCACAGCACCAACAGAAGTTGCAAAAGAATGTAAGCAGAAATAGAAATGTACCATATCTACATATATAAATACAGAGACATATAAATACAGAGTATATAATAGCGATAAATAAGATAAATAGGAATACCAGGGAACTGCACATTTAATTTTTTTGGGGTCTATTGTACTGTTGAATATAGAAATATTGCACAGTGAAAAGTGCACTACAGATTAGTTGTTCCCGCCCTTGTTTGTCTCCCTTTTTCCCCTCCCTCTCCCCTCCAGCGAGGAGTTAAACAATATGATAGCGTGTGAGACAATGGAGTTTTTAAGTCTTTTGGTCCTTGACTTTAGGAGAAGCAACCTGTCACTGAAAAGACCCCTCTGGTTCTTTATAACCGTGTGCAGAGGATACCCAGCATTGTCTCTCATTTATCTTTAGTAGGCCAGATTATTGTAAGAGCACCTTTACATGCCTACCTATAAAAAATCAGTCAGACAACTACAGCTCATTCAGAACTCTGCTGCTCGAGTCCTCACTAAGACCAAAAAAGTGGACCACAACAGTCCAGCTTTGAGGTCTTTACACTGGCTGTCTGTCTGTCAGAGGATAGACTAACGTTCTGATGCTGGTCTATAAAGCTCTAAATGGTTTAGGACCAAAATAGATCTGTGACCTCCTGACCCAGATCCAGAACCTTTTAGATCCCTCAAGTCATCTGAATCTGTTTTTTTATCAGTTCCCAGAGTCAGAACCAGACATGGAGAAGCTGCATTCAGCTTTTATTCTCCATATATTTGAATAAAGCACCAAATCCACACTGTTTTACTTTTAAGCTTAAATTTTAAAACTTACATTTTAACTACTGATATTATCTACAGTTCCTTTCTTTTTCTAATTTGAAATCATGCTTTTAATTTTTTATTTTTTAATTTCTCTGTAAAGCACTTTGAATCACCTTGTTGTTAGATTGTGCTATATAAATAAACTTGCCTTGCCTATAATGTCCAACAGTTTCTTTAATGTCATCTTCTCTGCCACTGTCACCTGACTGTCTAGGTTCATGCTAACCACAGAGCCAGCCTTCCTGATTAGTTTTTCCAGCCTGGATGAGTCCTTCTTTGTTGTGCTGCTCCCCCAGCACAAAACAGCATAGAACAGCAATGTAGCAATGTATACAAGATGGCGCGGCCACGTCCAGACGCCTTCCTGACCCCACGCTCAGACTATGCATCTTTTTAGTTTTTTACCTATTCTTTTTTCTGGCTTACATCCCCAAATCTTCGGGTTTCACTGTCTACGACAGTGCCTACCCCTGACATACTGTGGACTGTCAGTGAGCTAGAGTCTTGTAATGTAGTCTTCATAAGATGTGACGTCAGTGTCACTGGTTGGAAGTCATTCAGCTCATCGGGCCAGTTCCTTTTGTCAGTCACCTCTGTCGGCCTCTCTCAGTTTTTATCAACACTATTCATTTTAAAGCTCAGTTTTTAAAACCATGTGTTGTAACTCCAGCTTAGCTCATGCTGCAGTATATTAATGACTAGCCTGGTATTGTGGATGGATTATCTCAGTTGTTCTCCTGACTCAAGTTTCGTCTGTTTACAGCATCCTGCCATGTGATTGCATTTAACCCTAACCCTGGAAGATTGTTTACTTAGCCAGCTAGCAAAGGACACTCTATCAACTAACCTCAGGATACACACACATACACTTACGCTGAAACACACTCCTCACCCCCTCCCATTCCAAACGCCTTTGACGCTTCCCCAACAATGGGCTAAGCCTATCATCGATATATTCGTCCAAATACTCAACTCTATTTTTCATTCAAATGTATTTTACACTAGATTCACTTTGTTTTTCAGTAACATATGCACAAAGACTGATGGACATATACATAATAATTTTTTGTATTTTTTTTAATATAAAAGTGTACACATGTTATATTCTGTGCTTTCCTCTTGCACAGGTCCAAACAGATATTTTAATCTCAACAAAACTTTCACCATTATCATGTTCTTAACAGACTAAGCTGAACCCCAACATTTCACTCTTCTTACATGAGTGGACACTTCCACTGCATGTAATCTGTGCCAGTTACACAAGGCTTCTTGTGTATGACTTCCTAATTATTATACTAATCGCTTATTATTATTATTCCAATCCAATCCAACTTTATTTATATAGCACTTTAAAAACAACGAAGTTGACCAAAGTGCTTCCCAATAATAAAACAGAGATAAAAGTTAAAAACCATACATTAAGCAGACAAAGAAATAAATATAAAAAGCAATAAAATATTAGAAAATATTCAATAAATATTAGAGGTTATCATAACATTTTGTTAAAATATAGTCTTAGCAAGCCTAAACATTACACTAAATATAGAGTTCACACCAACTTCTTACCTGCCAGCCAGCTCCTTGTCCAAGTATTTAGCAGCCAGCCTGGCTCCATAGACTTCGGCCTGCAGTACTGCCATGTGCCTGCGAAGGGCCTCGTTTTCTTTCTTGTAAAGTCTGGTTTCTGCCTCCATTTTCGCCTCCGATAATTTCTCCTTCTTATTGGCCTCAAGTTCCTGTTCCTAGAACAAGCACATACATTGTAAGTACAAAATGTTAACCAATTTTATTCAAATTAATATCATGAAAATGTAATGGTAAATTGACAAAAATTAATCAAGGGTAATTAAAAATGTTATAATATGAGAGGGTTAAACTCTGATTTACATTCACATTAGTATATGTAACTTTATGTAATTTGCTGAAAAATATCCATGAGAAAACTAGGTACATGAGGATAAACCACAGCTGACAGGTTAAGGCCAATCTCACTAATAAATGGAACAATCTTTATGTTGCATTATATCTTTTATTTGTATTTTTTAACAATTGTAAATTGAATCTATATAAAACTTTGGACCTGAGGAAGTACAGCACAGTCTTTGATAAGTGACTGTCTTATTTTTGAGGTTTTCAAGCCTGTTTCTCAGTGATATCTACTGTCCACTGTTACCTTACAGTTCAGGATACTTAACTTTAGACGTCACGTTTCGATGCGACATAGATAAGTGTAGGGCAACAGACACATCCACTTGTCATCGCAATAGCTAACTCAAGGTCAATTGTTGCCTTTCAAAGGTAATATGATTGTATATGATTTGGAGAAAAATTTGTATACAACTGTGTTACAAATATTCTACTGTTGCCTTAACCCTCCACATCTCTCTCAAGCTTCTCATGTTCCTCTTCCTGATGTTGCTATTACTTTTTATAGTGATATCTATGCCTACAGCTCTCTTCCTGTGCTTATTCACCACTACTATTTCTGGCAGGATTTCTTAATATTATCCACTTCTTATATCCGCCCGTGGTACATGCCACGCAGGGGCAACCCTATCAGTTGTGACCATCTTCTTGATGAACTCGTGGATCTTTGTCTTTTCAACCTGGACATTGGCTCTGACACTCACTAGTCCTCAGCCACTTTCCTTCCGCTTAGCATATAGCCTCTCGGTGCTGGACTTGGGGTAAGATACCCTCCAAGTCCAGGTCAGTAAGGCATGGTAAGACACTTTCTTGTCTTGATGTCAGTGGCTTCTCTCTCTCTCAGGCCAGCTGATTATTCCATATCTGATGACTGGCAGGTGTTGACTGCCAGATCTTGATTGTGTACTTACTGCATGTATTTGATGACTGTAGCTTTCCTAGCAGCCTCTTCATGATTCCCATTTGTCTATGGGGGTCCCCAGGTACTTGTAGCTGTTCTTGATGTCTTCATTGTTCCCTTCTGGTGCAATTCTCTCAGCTCTGACTACCTTCCCTCTCTTTGTTGCCACCTGACTACACGTTTCCAGTTCAAAAAACACTTTGGTGATGCTGTAGATCCTAGTAGTGGGGATCAGTAAATCGATGTCTCGTTCACTCCTGGCATAGACTTCCATGTAGAGGAGATGACTGACAATTGCTCCATGGCGCAGTCTGTCTGGTCAGGCTAAGGGGGTGTAGGCCTATGCAGAACAGCAATCGGGACAGAGCATGTCCTTGTTAAACCTTGTACTTGATAATGGCTTGTGCTACTGGCTTGAAGTTGGCCTCTTGTGTTGTTCATTCATTGGGTTCCTGACGAAGGCTCTTAGGGTCCTGTTGATCTTGTACAACTGTAGGCATTTCAGGATCCATGTGTGAGGCATTGAGTAGTAGACTTAATTGTAGTCAATCCAGGCAGTGCACAGGTTAGTCAGTCTGGTCTTACAGCAAGGCTGGGCGATATGGCCAAAAATCCATATCACGGTATAATTTGAAGCACGTGCAGTAACGATATATATTGCGATATATTCTTTTCTTCTGTGTACTGTATTTTTGATTATGATTGCAGTCTGGTTTCTTGGCTAACTCTCCAATTTAGTTAACAACCTATCATATGTCAGTCAACAAAAGCTTGCATTTATCATTAGTAGTTGCTTCAATGGTGGGCCTAAAGTTAAGAACAGTTTAACAAAAAACTGAGCCACTTTAATGGCATTGTCACTCAAAGCTGCTGAAAGTCATGACCTTTCTACAGACTCTAATCCCCAGTCACTTCCTCATAAACCCATGTGTGTTTGTAATCTGTATTTGCATTTTGAAGTGTCCTTCGGCACATGAAGCAGATGAAAGAGTACAGAGTGTGAAAATGGTTCAAATGTGGCATGTAGCTACATTTTCAGGAAAAGACGCCATTACACCGACTTACCATGTCTTCTAAGGTTGGTGTGGGCTTTAAAGGAAAGAAAACCAGAAAAAGAAAAGAAAGAAGTCTTTGATTAGAGAAATTCTTACAAATAGCATTAGAATTGTTACGGAGCATCAGATATACAGCAGCAGGCACCAGCCTTGCACCATTTTAACCAAACATTTAGATTCATGTCCTTGGCTCCTTGACAGCTAGTTTGCCTTTTAGATCACTTCTGAAAAGGCTTCAGTAAATAGTAGATGAATAAACTTAAGGATATGTATTTGTCACATGTTAGTTTTAATCTGTTTAATCACTACTGTATAGAGGGCAGGTGCAGTTTTTATTTAAGTTTAATATAATGCTTCTTTTACATCTAGTTTTAGCTGACTATAATAACCTTGCTCTGAACCAGGTCGACATCCCATCTGTGCCCTACATCTCTCCAACTACAGTCCTAAACCATTTATACTAAAAATTAACACAAAGAGATTTTTAACACACAGGGGGTAAAATAACTATTGAACACTTAAAAATATATATATTTTTGATGGTGCTACGGACATGAAACTCTCACCACATGTTGGCAACGCATCCAGTCATCACATGCAAAGAAATCAAACCATAGTGGCCAGAAATCAACTTATGAGTAATAATGAGAAATGACAGAGGGAAACAGTATTGAACACGCTTACTGAAATTTATTTATAACTTTGTATAAAAGGCTTTGTTGGTGACAACTTCAAGACACTTCCCATATGGAGAAATTGCATTGCTGTGAACTTCAGGTCAGCTGATTGGACCAGACCATTCTAACAGATTTATTTTCTTTTGCTGAAACCACTTGACAGTTTCCTTTGCTGTGTGTTTGGGATCATTGGCTTGCTGACACCTCCACCTTTGTTTCGTTGTCATTATCATCCTAAAAAATTGCAGCAGATTTTTTTCAAACATGTTTCCTTCATCCTTCCTTCTATTAAAAGAAGCGTGCCAGTGTTTAATGCTGAGAAACAACAGCTCTACATCATAATGTTTCCAAACTTCACCCTGGATGTGGAGTTTTTGGGGCAGTGCCTTTGGACCCCCAAACATGGTGCTTATTACTTTTAAGATTGAATTAACCATGTTGCTCAACCTGAACGCCAACTACCCTTGGGCACGATGCTAAGCCCAAGTTGCTTGCCGATGCATCCATAAAAAGCACATATGTAGAACAAGCATGGAAAAAGGACATGAGGGAGCATGTGAGACTGGTCAGGCATGTCTCACTTTCATGCATCAGCAGCGGTTCTCCTCAGGGCTGTGTACTTTCTCCTCGGCTCTTCTCGACATACATCAACATTTGGACATTATTGCCAATCAGTTAAACTCTTTAAGTTTGCAAATGACACCATACTTATTGGGCTCATCTCGGGTGGAGATGAATCTGCCTACTGACTGGATGCAGTGACAACCTTCTTCCACTTCCTCTAAACCATCACCTCCCAGGACCTAAAGTGTGAGCTAAACATCAGCTCGCTAACCAAGAAGGCATAGCAGAGGATGTACTTCCTGCACCAGTAGAAGAAATACACCTGCCAAAGTCAATGGTGATGCCATTTTACTTCTCCATCACCATCTGGTACGCTACTGCTACTACCATGCACAAAGCAGACTGTGGTGTGTCATCTGCTCCACTGAAGCGGTGATTGGCTGCGGTCTCCCTTCCCTACAAGACCTCTACACCTCCAGTACACTGAAACGGGCAAAGAAGATTGTTGCGGGATGCTGTGGTTAATCACAACCAACACCTCACGGATCAGGAACCGTTTCTTTCCCCTGCTATGTTGGATTACTTAACAACCACTTACTGCTCAGTTAGCATGTTACAGTAACACATTTATGTACTCAGGCTCAGCATTGGGCAAATTACTTTGAAAAAGTAATTAAAGTTACTAGTTACTTCCTCAAAAAAGTAACTAAGCTAGTAACTGAGTTACAAGATTCTAAAAGTAATTAATTACTAGAAAAGTAACGATTGCGTTTACTATTTACTTTACCATGTTTGGTCTCATTCTTTTCAGCACAACCTCACACGTCTGGGGTAATAATTCTATGAATGATTCTATGCTCATCTGTAGCCTAGGTCTGCCACAATTGATTATTTTGATAATCGACTAATCAGATCATGCATCTATTGGACCTAAAACGCCCAGCTTATTGCACCATCATGCATCTGCTCTTACATTACTATCGTTAGCTTACAGGTTGGAGTGTTTAAGGTATGTGCTATCTAAAAATAAAAACAAGATGATAGTTTATTAAACTTTTAAAGAAATTTGCGGGGGGGGGTCAAAATTCCTAGGCTGCATCCTCCTGAGGATCCGGCCTTCATGGTCTACATGGGCCGGGTCCTCAAAAGGCTGGGTAGGCTTGAAGTGAGCAGCTGTGAAATTGGATGACGGTCCAGCCTTCAGATTTGCATAACCAGCTGTCTCTGTGGAGTTTAATAAACGCAGCCGTCTGCTCCTGGCTATTTAAAATTTAAGGCCACTAGAGTAAATTCTCGACCATCTCACACTTCTGTTTAATCAGTTTTCTGTTTGACATTTAATTTAGCTGTATGAAAATTATAATTTTAATCTCAGCCAAACCGATTTACTGTGGAGCAAATAAAACACTGAAAAAAAGCCAAAAACTAACATTTTTAAGTTATCTGAGTGACTTGTATATCATGTTTAACATGCGGGTTGCTGTGGGTCGGACTCAAACCCGGGTCAGACGCTCTAAGCCATATGGCATGTGGTCACCTGCTCAACGCAAAGCTAAACTGGCGACTTTACGCTTGTATTTGTTTATTGGGGTATTCTTTAATGTGAAGATCAAAAAGCTTCTATCGAGGATTATTGCTGCACCCAACTGCACAGCAGCATATAGGCATGGTGGGGTGGGTACTCATAATTTCTGTGTAAACTCTGTGCGTGATTGACGGACAGCTCTTGAGCAACGTACACATGATGTCTCATGCAAAACCTCTATAGCGAGGACGCCAGGATGTGACTAGATAAGTTTAGCTGAATGGGAAGGTATTCCAGACTAAATGGGTGGAGTTACTAGAAGGTAGCCCGACATCTTGGCTCTACAAGAAACGTAAAGGGGGAAGGCGAGGACTAGTTCAAGGAAGAGCCACGATCCATGAAGAAACACGAGGCACTCAAATGTACATGTCAACGATGCCCATGCCCAGGACGCGAAGGAATGTATTTTTACTGGAGCTGTGTTGTTTGTGTTTTCTAGTACACAGCAGGTTTGGCTGTTTTAAAGCGAGCATAGAGACTGATTGTGTCACTTTGTACTCTATTGTTTGCCAGACTACTGTTAGCCTCTGTAATAAGTGATAGGAGGGGTTAAGGCTTGCTTCAGTTAGCAGATGTTAGTTGTCTCAGAACACAAAGACAAGTGTTAGCAGGCTTAATCAGACAGCTTCTTCCCATCATCTACCACAGCAGACAGGACCCAAGGTGCAGGCCGTAAACTAGTCAAACAAACAGCAGCAGGTTGAGACAGTTTATGCTGAAAGGCACAACTAAGTAACTGGGATAGGGTCGAGGGACAGGGTATGGATTAGCAGTCCTCAACTCGTAATGGGAGACCCTGCCAAAGGTGCACTGTGTCTTATCAACACAGCCATGTGCCAGAGGAAGCATGAAAGCTTGTCATGCTTTCTCTTCAGGTTTTCACGCTCACATCTGCTGGCAAGCCAGAGCCAGAGGTTCATTTCTGTTTTCCAGCACGACCTGGTGCCTGTCCACAGCACTAAAACTACCACAGCATGCTTAGTGTTGTTATTCTGCTTGATGGGGAGTTTTATTGTTGATTAAGACATTAGAAAGAAATGTATTAATCCGTATGGCGGTTTCTGTGGCTCTTATGAGGTCCACTATGGGCAACTGTTGAGGAGAAATGGCAAAATATATCAGTTTTTCTGAAACATCCCCTATGAAGCAGGAAAAACTCAGGAGAGTCTACGAGCATGACATCCCAGTTTACTTCAGACCCAGCAACACACTCAGACACAAACTGGTTCATCCCAAAGACAAAAATCCTAAACACAAACTCAACAATGTGGTGTAGCTGTACAGTGGGGCTGGGTGATAAAAATATATATAGATATATATCAAGATATATTATTTTCTCCTGTATACCGCATTTTCCACTTAAAATCTTTTAATTTTCTCAAAAATCATCAGTGCGCCTTATGTCTGAATTCTGGTTGTGCTTACTGACCTCGAACCCATTTTATGTGGCACACAGCGCTCACAAATCTGCCAAATATATTTTAGTACAATTCTGGTGAGCTATGAAGCCGCAAAAACATCCCTTAAAAGATTAAGCTGACCCATGCCGCAAGCCGCTTGATGGATTGTTGGAGCATCATGGCTACCATAGTCAGGAGCCTCAAGGAGTAATCTGGGTCCAAAACCCCATCCCCTTCAGGCCCCAAAGTCAAACAAACACTGCAGCATGACTGAGAGTTAAAAACTGTCTAAATTCTTTCATCTTTCATCGTCCATCTGCATCTAAAGGTCAAAGGTCATTCTTTCGAGGATGTCAATGTTCACATTTTGGACAGAGAAGACAGATGGTTTGAAAGAGGAGTGAAAGAAGCATCTATGTCCACTGTGAACGGCCATCTTTGAACAGAGGCGGTGGTTTACGACACCAACTGTCCTTCCCAGACGCCTTAACGCCCACTCACATCCTGGAACATCTGACCTCTGGAAATCACATGATAGGGTGGGGCTAGGTTTCACACTAAGCTCACCCGAAACCATGGCTGATTGAGACCCACACCCGTGTTGACACCTTGGCTCATGTGATTAGGTAGGGGGTCCACTGTCCCTCTCGGGGGACACTCCCACAGGGCTTAAATATGGGACTCTCCACCATTTGAACCTAGAACTGAAGAAGCTTCCCGGATGAGAGGTGAAACGTCTTAAAGCAACTTAAAGAAGTCCAGATGCTTTTTTCTTTCCAAGCTCCTTAGACTACGATGACCTGGATGACTGATACCTTCACAGACAGTAAACAGGAATGAAATTTCTCTAAAATTGTAATGTTACCTCAAAGGACCATGAATGTCTTGGACCAAGTACAAAAATGAAATTGGCTGGCTAATGCTATGTTAACGAGCATGTCTGTTATACTTACCAAATGTCTCAGACTGAAAGTAGAGGACTAGGTTGTCAGTGACAGTGTCTTACTCAATGATTATATAATAAATATGTCATTTTCACTCACTGCAGCCAATCAGTAACTTTAAATGTACTCTCCTCTGTCATCAAAAAAAACTGCGTCTCACTCCAAGTTCATAAATGACAAAAGTGTAAATGTATAACAAGGTTAAAGAAAACCCATATGGCTAACCAACATCCGCTATCACATAATAGCAAATGCATAAAATGTTACTATTGTGAAATGAACAAAAAAGCTGAATGACTGCCCTTCTTACCAGTTTATCTTTGATAGTATCAGACTCCTCAGCTTGGCCTTGCTTGACATGAAGCTGCAGTTGGAGAGCATGAAGCTGCAGGAGCAAGTCATGGACCTCCCTTTCTGCCACCACCCGTGCAGCTTTAGCTTCGGTCAGCTCTGAGCGCAGGTCCACCAGCTGAGCCTAGAGTGGAGTGAAACAACAGAGCGACACAACAAGCCCGTGTGTTAGATCGGTCAAAGGGCACAAGTCTCAGACCTCGCTTCAAAGAGCAGAGGTAACGCCAAGGTACTTTTTGACACTATTAGTAATATTGTTGCTCCTGCTCCACCTGCTGTTTTAATTACCTCCAATGAAGATTGTGAAAATGTTCTTTCTTTCTTTGTTAAAAAGTTAGTGATGTCAGGAACAATATCTCTCCTCCTGTGTCTCTCGTCTGCTCCAACTCCACCTAGACCTGTTATTTTAGAAAGGTTTGTCCGTGTGTCCTCGGGCTGGGCCTTATATCGACTTTTTAGTTATATCGATATTTTTGTACGAGATACAAGATGTGAGAATATTGTTTATATTGATATAGTCTAAGTTACGTTACAGTTATACTTGTGGAGCCACAAGTTTGCCTCTCTTTGGTCCACTTTAGTCTCTACCAACGTTACTCTGCCTCACCTCTCTGCTTCACTGAACTGGTACTATAAACTTACACCTAAATCCTTTAATTTTCTCCAAAATCGACAGTGTGCCTGACCTCTGTATGAATTGTATGAATTGTGGTTGTGCTTACTGACCTTGAACAGATTTTATGTACACGGCGCTCAAAAATCTGTCAAAAATGTTTTAGTTCGACTTTGGTACCAAGCTACGAAGCCGCACAGCTTGATAAATTACGGCTACCGTGGTCAGGAGCCTGGCGGAGTAATACGTACTGTGCATCAACATAATATTACCATATTGTGTGTAGAGCTGGGCGATATAAGATTTTTTCATATTACGATATGTTTTTTTCATTTCAGGCGATAACGATATATATCACGATATAAGTCAAATCACTATATCGGTAAGATTTAAATGTGCCATTGCTCACAAGTAAAATGTGAA
Source organism: Hemichromis elongatus (assembly GCA_015108515.1). Taxonomy (NCBI): domain Eukaryota; kingdom Metazoa; phylum Chordata; class Actinopteri; order Cichliformes; family Cichlidae; genus Hemichromis; species Hemichromis elongatus. The sequence continues at coordinate 424 of VUQR01031878.1, read as the reverse complement.
ATAATCAGCAGCTTGTTTTGATTTAAATATTTATTTCCCATAATAAGTTCAACAGGGCAGATGTACTTAAGGAACATGACACTTCAGTTTCAGATAAATAAAGGCAAATATTGACAACTACACAAAAGGTAGCCGCTAAAGCCTTCAAGTTTCAAAACAGAACAAACAAAACAGACTGCTAAATCGTCAATTTCACCTAGAAACAAAATATTAATTAAAAAATAGTTTGTTTTACAGAAGAACAGACAAAACTTTTGTCAATATCAAATAAACTGAGAACTAAAATGAAATTCTCAGTCTCTCCTTGTTGTACAGCTTAGCTTTTCAAACAGTTTTAAAATAAAGATGCCAACAGAACATTGTTTAATTCCTGTTGTTTAATTGTTTAATTCAATTATATATATAAAACTTCAGTCTGACAAAA
>VUQR01031876.1:0-11916 GCA_015108515.1 Hemichromis elongatus | reverse complement strand
GCGTAAACTTCAAATATCTGCTAGATTTATCAAGACATCGTTTTTGGAGACGTCTGTTACCCACAAGCTCCATAGCTGACTGTGAGGTCGAGGCTCACTAGAGCCGGTGATAACACCGGACTCCCGGCACATCGTTTTCAGACCCCTGCAGTCTTTCGCTACTCAGGTTAAACATGATATACAAGTCACTTAGATAACTTAAAAATCACTTTTCCACTGGACCTCTTTCACTCTTATCTCAAATCATCTGTCTTGTCTGTCCAAAATGTAGACCAAGCAAATGGGTGTTTTTTTTTGTTTTTCTTCTTGTTGTTGTTGTATTTTAAGTTTTAGTGGTAGATTTACAAATATCCAAATCTGTATAAATCAGTTTTATTTACTTAGCTCTATCATTCCACAACAACAGCTGCTATAATGTGCTTTATACTCTCAGTTAAAGACTATTATATACTCCAACTATTAAACAGCTCCCTATGGGCACGCTCTTGGCAGCAGTGGGAAAGAAAAGCTCCCTTTTAAGAGGAAGAAACGTCTGGCAAAAACAGGCTAAGGGAGAGTTGGCCATCAGCTGTGATTGGTTGAGGATGAGTGGAAAGAATAGAGTATAGGGAGACGAGATGAAAGAAATTCTCCAAGAAATAAAAACTCCAAACATAAATTAATTCAGAAAAAGTGCAAGGCAGAAAATTCAATGTCTGAAACTCACAATGTTCTGTTTTCCACCCGACCTTACTGAAGTCATCCTTGATTAGTGTTTTGTTTGTACAGTAGGTGTCCCGTCACAGTTAATTCAGTTATTGTCATATACAGACAATGCTAATAAACATTATCAGCGTCTGGTTTTGATCATTATTTTGTACTCTATACTTTTGTTAATCTAACTAAACATTAATAGAAAGACAAAACTCTTAGCCAGCTCTGTGACACAGGTCAAAAATATTTGCACTTAGTATTTGTCCAAGGGCAAAAGAAGAAGTTGAAATAATTTTTGCAACAGAGCTAGCTACTGAAGGAGTGCACTTATCAAAGTCGTCTTGAGCGTGTTCAAGTTAAAAAGCATGGTAATTTTAAAATGAGCTTTGTGGGGAAATTTGGAAACGTGTGTGAGTGCATGAGAGGTTTCTACACTGCTCAGAAAAAATTAAAGGAACACTTAGAAAACACATTGAAAACAAAGTCACGCTAAATATCTATTCTGATATGGACTGGGTCGTTTGTTAGGTACGAAAGGATTGTTTGATGGGAATGAAAAGTATCAACCTACAGAGGGCTGAAATCAAAGACACCCTGAAAATCAGATTGAACAAATGATGCAGCACGCTAGTCCATTCTGTCAATCTTTCCTTGTAGTAATTCAGTTACTGAGGTACAACCTGGCAGCTGGACCAAAACATGATGTCCCCGAGTTGTTCTTTTGGATTTAGATCAGGCAAGTGTGGGGCACAAACAGTGGTATTAATTCCTACAGCCTCTAGGAACTGTCTACATACTCTTGCCAAATTAGGCTGGCCATTATTGTGCACCTGGAGGACAACCATGCACTGCACAAGCATGGGGTCACACAGTAGGGGTGTCCAAATTCATGGGCTGCATCCTCGTGAGGCCGCATTTGTAAACCGATTGCGTCACAGAGACGCGACGTAGGCTGTCCAAATTCGTAGACTCCTCAGAATGCGGCCGACAAATGCGTCCTCGTTTCTCCAGATTTTGAGGATGGGTCAGGTGTATCCTTCGTGGCCCACCATATCCCAGAATTCATAGTGCGGCCCAGCGCCAAATTCAATCTTCCAACAATGGCGGCCGCTACTAAGTTTTAATATTGCTCTTTCTGGGTCACAAAAAAAACTGTAGCTGTGTAAACTTAAAATATTCGCTCGGTTCATCAAGACATCCCATATTTGCAAAAGTCCTCTGACAGTTTCGGAGACGTCTGTTTCCCCCTCAGCTCAATAGCTAGCCGGCTGGCGAGGACACCAAAACCCCGGCACATCCCCCTGCAGTCTTCCGCTACTCGGGTTAAACGTGATATATAAGTCACTTAGTTAACTTAAATATGTTATTGTTTGGCCTTTTTTAGTGTTGTATTTCTTCCGGAGTAAATCGGCTTGGCTGAGATTACAGCTGAATAAACGTCAAAAAGTGTGAGATGATGAAGAGTTTACTTCCGTGTCCTGTTATGATAGCAAGGAGCAGACGGCTACGTTTTTAGTGTTTAATAGTGGACGGAGTTATTTTTCCAAAACTGCATGTGTGGACGGGATTTTTTTTTAATTAAAACGAAAACGGAAAATCTCTGTTTTCAAAAATACCTGTGTACGCGTGGACGTAGCCCGAGACAGCTGGTGACGAAAGTCTGAAGGCTAGACCGTCCAAATTCACCAGCCGCTCACTTCTGGCCTACTCCACCTCATGAGGACCCGGCCAACTTAGGTCGGGTCCTCATGAGGATGCAACCCATGAATTTGGACACCCCTACTGTTTCAGAGGATTTTATCCCAGTACCCAATGGCAGTCAGGGTGCTGTTGCCTAGCCTTTAGAGGTCTGTGCATCTCTCCATGGATATGCCACCCCAGACCACCAAACAGCAAACACGCTGAACAATGTTACAGACAGCATAACGAAGAAGTTAAAATGTTTTTAGCAACAGAGCTAGCTACTGATGGAGCTATGACCTTTTCACATCTGCCACTTGTGCTCAGGGTGAACCTGCTCTCATCCATGAAAAGCACAAGCCATCAGTGGTGGACCTGCTGATTCTGATATTTTATGGCAAATGCCAATCAGGCTAGAGGATGTCAGCGCTCAGGCCCTCATGAAGTCTCTTACTTCTTGTTTGGTGAGACATTCACACCAGTGGCCTGCTGGAGGTCATTTTGTAGCTCTGCTGTTCCTCGTGCACATAGGAGCAGATACCAGTTATGGGCCTTCTACGCCTATTAACCCATCAACAGGGTTAAGAGCCATAACAGGAGGGTGAACTTCAACAATAGGCAAGCATCATTTGTTTGTGCAGAGAACAGAACCCAACCTGAAGCTAGTAGGACATGTGACTGTGAGCAAAAGGACCGGCAGCCGCTCCCTGAGCCTGGATCTGCTGGAGGATTCTTCCTGTTAAGTTTTTCCTTCCCACTGTCGCCAAAGTGCTTGCTCATAGGGGGTAATTTGATTGTTGGGTTTTTCTTTGTAGGTATTATTGTAGGGTCTACCTGACAATATAAAGCACCTTGAGGCGACTGTTTTTGTGATTTGGAGCTATATAAATAAAATTGAATTGAATTAATTGCAAGCAACACTTAGTTCAAGCAAAAAGGTGGATGTCTCAGCAAGATAATGATGTCAACCATGCTAGCCATTGCCCCAGTTTGTGGATGAACTGAGAACCGGCTGTCGGAGACACAAGAAAATTTGCTTTAACAGAAGGCTCATTGCAAAGATGCTAAAGGATCTCAGACTAAACAGTGAAACACACAACTGTTTCAGACTGAAAACTGTCCTTGGATGCAGCTTGCTGACCTATTAGAAACAAATATGTATATCTTTGAGTATTTGTGTTAATTATGTGCCACATATATAACTATTTAGTGAAATATTTACTCGACAAGTGTGCTTGTGCTGTCCTCATTAAAAAAGATGCCATTTTGTTTGGCATTTTGTTATTTAATGCAGTCAATTAAATGCCAGATCAGGCTGGGCATACTCTAAAAATAACCTGTGCATATGTAGACTGTTGCCGCACATTCTTTCTTTATAAATACCAATTTATGTGAGGAATTTTAAAACAAAAATTAAGACTATCCAGGATTGTTGTGACATCAACCCCCAAGTTTGATTAGTTTTTAGAAGTTGTTAGAGTTGTTTTCATTCTTGATCTGTTTGCTTCTGCCATATATTTTTGGGAGATACTTCACATCTCTTTCTATCTCTGTTTCTCTCTTAGATGCTCCAGACGGGGGTGGGAAGGGCTCAGGCGGTGCTGCACCAATTGGTGATGAACTGGATATCTTTGGACCGATGATCTCCAACCCGCTCCCCTCATCCAACAACACACAGCAGGCTCAGGTAATGCACTCTCTCTCTCTGACTTTCATCAGCTGCTTATCACTGCAGGCAGGCTGCAACACAGAGAGTCTGCAGAGAAAACACACACAGCAAACACACCATCCGCCTTGTGCGTGGCGACACACACTCTCTGAGGATCATATCAAAGCAAACCCCGTAGACTCTCTTTTATTGAATTAATTTGACCAGTGTCCTTCAAAGGAGAGAGTGTGTTTTGTCTGACAGGGAACAATAACGGCGAGCTGCTACAGTGAAGACAACAGCTGGGAGTGATGGAACGCAAGCGAATAGCATCACTGAATTTGTTGTTTTGTTCTTTGAGACGCTATCTAATTAATGGAGATGAAAGACACTATATAATTCAAATATATAGCCTTGATTATTTGTAAGTGTGAAAACGTCTATAAAAGAGGAGTTGTGACAGTTTGGTGGTTTGTGGCATCATGTTAACCTGAATGTGCCAATCCTCCCAGGAATGGACATCTCAGCAAACCCTACTATGCTCAATTTGCAAAACACGCAAGAGCGACACCTGTGATTTGCGATGGCTCAGTTAGCATGTTAAATGTTAAAGTCTATGAAAGTAAAATTAGAAAAAGACTTGGCATGTTTGGAAGGGCTGCCATGAGAGAGCCTCCTTACTCTTAGAAAGAGCATGGCAGCATAGTCTAGGTCTGCAGAGTTGCATCTGAACAAACCACAAGGTTTCTGGAACAATTTTCTGTGGACAGGTGAGATCAAAACGGAGATGTTTGGTCATAATTCACAGCCCCGCGTTTGACAAAAGCCAAACACAGCATGTCAGCACAAACACCTCAGACCAACTGTCAACTCTGTGGTGCACTCTTGTTTTGCATCCTTGGGACCTTTGTACCTTGCAGGCATTGGCTCAACCCTCAAAGTATTCTAGTCAAATGTGACACCATATTTCCAAAAGTTACAGCGTGGTCCAAATTGGGTCATGAAGCAGGACAAGTATTCTAAGCACACCAGCAAATCTGCACTGCAATGGCCCAGCCAATCAGTTCCATGTAAACCTTTGACACCAAGAGCTTATATAATTGGGGATTGTTAGAATTTTAAAGACATCATTTATGCTAGGATGACTTAATATTGCATAATCTAAATAATTTTTGCATCATTTGTTTAGCTTCTTATCAATACTTCTAATAAAGACAACTGAACATGTCGTGGCCACATGAAACAAATGTATAGAAATGTTGGAATCTCTCTTACAAGACTAGACAAAATATTTGTAAAATCTTTCCCGTGCCTAGAAAAGTGAGTTTTGTATGTAGTCCTTATAAGAGTGGCATTGTCACAGAAGTCTATTGGTTATGTTGAAGATTGTGAGCAGGTACTAATATACATGGACAATTGGCCATACAATGTGGAAACAACAGAAATTCCTCCACAAATTGTTGGTTAGCTGCAGCAGGATGGCGATTTGATTGCAAAATGACACATGCACCAGTTGACAACGAGTTGAGACGAGTCACCTACTGGAGAAAGAGACGCATCGCTGAATGGAAAGATTCTTGGAACCTCCCCTTCTAAATCTTTTTAACTCTATTTTGTTATTTGCTGTTTTTTAAATGTTTAGAGGTAAAAGTAAACATATAGATTTACTAGTTAACTAAACTAAAACTAGATATGAAAAAAAATGTTTTAAACAACTAAAACAAAGAAAACAGACCTTTGAAAAATGTAAATAAATCTAAAAAACGAACTAAACAAAAAATAAAATTATAGAGGAAATGCCCTTTTCTTTTAGTTTGTGATAACAAATTTTACCTAATTAACTGCCTACACATTCTTCAAACTAACTGAAACTGAATTTAATTAAAAACAAAAAGTTTAATCAAAATAAAAATAAAAACTAATAAGTAAATATAAAATTTCAATAACTCAAATAAGTTGATAGTCTCATTAAATTTACGGTACCAGGAAGCCATGTGTACCACCATGCATAGTCAACCCCAAAGATCTGTTCTGCGCCTGTGAAAACCCTGAAATATGGTCCATGAATACTCATCGGGGTTTAAAGAAGATAATTACCTTTTCAATCACAATGACAATATTGGTTAGACATGTTGAAATGAAATATTTATGAGCTATCTTCCTCAAATCATTAAGAGCATTTTTACATATTTCTGCAAAATAATTGAAGCTTGGGAAGGTGATTAAGGACAAAGAGAAGGCAAAACAAATCAAGTAAATGAAGGCTGAAGAGCAGAGATGAAGCTGTTGTCCGGTGGGTGTCTGCAGCCATATTGGGATTTTCATTTTCTGGGTAAACAAACAGGATGTTCATCAGAATGAGAACAAAAGAAAATTGGAAAAGAGCATGATGCTTGACTTCATATTTCCTCCTCTCCTCTGCTACTTTGTCAGCGACTGCTCTCATGAGGATGGGGAAGTAGTGTTGAATTAAACATTTTCAGTGTTCAGTTTAAAATGCGGTTGGCGTCCTTCAGGCATGGCCTTTGACCTTTGATTCACATGGAAATGAGAACTCACACTGTCAGGCAGAACCACATAATGTCTATTTATATAAATGAACAGTGTCTCATTAACATATACTTACAGCTGCACAGTGCTAGATGTCAAATATACGGTAAACACATGTATGTCATGAACCGAAAAATCTGAACACACACACGTTGAACCATTATAGTGAATCATGGTCAGGGTGAATTTCACTCTCTGACCTGTTCTTAGGATTCAAATTATACTGTGGTGTCTCCTGGGGCAAGACCAGACAGCGGCTCACAGGAGACCCAGGCATGAAGAACAATTATGGGCTTCTGTAACTGCAAGCTCTCCCTGTGCCACTACCAGCCTCCCACTTGCCCTATAATCTCCCCTCCATGCTCACCTCCTCGGTGACTCCATCTACTGCAGTGGTGCTTCTGCCTCACACTTTGGCTTATTTCCATATATTCATGAATCTTTTTTTTTTTTTTTGCCCTGTCAGTGAAGCTCTGGTGTGGGTGCATGTAAAGCAGTTTAACGCTGGATTTAGCTCTCCTTCAGGTCAAATAAGAAGAAAGGTGTCAGAGAGGATGTGAAGATTACCTGTGAGCTGATGTAAAGTTAACATAGCATTAGTGTTGTGTAGGTTCTCAGGCATCCAGGTGATTGTAGTCTCAGGAGCCTAAAAGAAGGCAAGCAGAACTTCGTTAAAAGTCTGTTTTAAAAAAAAACCTTCAAAAAAGTCCTGTGTTATTTTTTTCAAGCTCTTAAGACTGTTTCTGTTGGATTTCTCAGTTTGGTATTAAGCTTCTGCAAATTGTGGCCTGGTTTGTTGAAGGCACTTTCTGGCAGTGTTTCTCACTTGAAAGAACGGCTTCAGCTCAGTGGGCCTTTATAGTTTATAGGCATCAAAGTTTCCATAAACAATATTGCCAAAGCTATAACAGTAGTTTATAGATTAATCTATAGTTTATATAAAGTATAATCTGTCCAAACATGTAGGGGACTCAGAACAATGATATTAGTGAGTGATATTAACAGTATTGTAGCTGTAAGAGAGCTACAGAAGTTTTTAAATTTCATCAAGTGTATTAGGAAGAAGTGGATTCCTGCCTTAACCTCAGCTGTAAAACAGTCACCACATGTTGTGTTTTCTTTTGTTTCCCTTACTTCTTTCTGCCTTTCTTCCTTGGTTCCCATTTAGTGGTCGCTGAGGCTGAATCTGTCTCTGCTTTCTATTCTCGATGCCGAAAATATATCTCGACTCCGGAAAGAGTTTGAGTTGGAAGATCTAAAATATTGTGGCTTTTCGGTTCTTCTTCATGATTTTTTTCGCATAGTTATAAATCGACTTTATCTCGCTTGTGTTTAGAAGACTTCTAATGCTGCAATAACGACTGCAGGTATCAACAGTTTTATTTTTAGTGTTAACCCTTATCTGCTCTCAACTCTTTACAACCTTCTAGCACTACAGAACATTAAATACAAACAGTAACATTACAACTAAGTATAGTATATACAATTTAAAACACGTAAAACAAAATATACAAGTAAGGAGCACATGGTGGAGAGTGCAAACCACGTAAACAATGTAGTGCAACAGAGCTTGTAAGGTGTAAAAGTGACAGGGCAGTCTTTGTACCTGACTATGAGTGGTGTGAGGTAGTTGGCAGACCAATGCTGCACAAAGTGACTGGTGCAGGTCAGTTTATATGTGTGTGAGTGTTTGTGTGTTAGAGTTCAGAAAATTTGTGGGGCAGAAGAGGGGGGTGAGGGGAGTGGGGGCAGAGCCGGGAGAGAGTTAAGCTTCCTGACAGCCTGACAGATGATAATATAAGACATTTAGTGTCATTCATAGAAGTATGCTTGGCAATGTCCCCACATTGCCAAACTTAGTCATAGTGAATAATTACAAGTTTGCTTCCTCCATCCCCACCAATACTGACAGAGTTTAAAGATGTCTGCCTTTTTCATCAGCCAGGACCAACAGGATTGATTGTTTTCTAGTTTTCTTAATAGTCTCAGTTTCCTTTCTTGAATAGCATCTCTAATTAGACACTTAATAGAGAAGACATGCGCAACATAGTCATCATTCCTGGAGGCTGGTGGTACTGTGTAATGCTACTGTGTAAATTTAAGAATTTATTTTCTGTACAGATGCAATTAATGAAAGCCATTAACAGAGCAGTGAAATCTACATGAGTTAATTTCTGTAACTGAAACGGTCATTCAGCTTGACCGTGTGTGAGATTTAAATAAGATCTAAGTCAATAAGTGTTATACAAATGGTGCAGTCTTATTTTAGTTTCTTCTCCACACTTCACCCTCTTCCACACCCACCACAGTTTGCCCTCTGTTTATCTACACCTTAGATCTTTTTTCCCCCAACTGATTTTATGCTCTATTATCCCCTCCGTATGTCTCCCGTCACCACCGCACTTCCATTTCCTTCTCTCTCCGCAGGTGCTCGCCATTCATTCGCTCACGAGAATGTATTTTCCTTGAATCTGCACACACAGCACTGTTTCTATTTATCCCTCCTCTTCATCCTTCAAAGGTCTCTTTCCTGCTGTGTTTTACACTCCTTTCCTTCCCGGTTTGTCACTATACTGCTTACAGTATATTTTGTTACCCGGGGCCTCGATGGCAGCCAGTCCTAATACAACATATTGAAAGTAAACAGGTCTCAGTTTTGCTCGGCATTTTTATCTCATGTTTTTAGTTCCTTTTTTGCTAAAATAATGCATACGTACACTTTGAGTTGTATCTGTAGGTTTTTCTTTAGTCTGCATATGCCCCATAACTGAACAGCCACTGTGTGCTACTTATATAGACTCAACTTTAATGTGTAATTTGGTTTCAAAAATCGCCGATTTATAGGTATCAATGATCTCATTATCAAGCATTGTGGACCATTCAGTTTTTCAGTGTAATAGTCCTAAAGTGGTCTAAAGGGCCACTTTGATATCTGCAAATAAGGACTGTTCAGGCCTCGTTTTGCTCAGCCTTCAATACCGTTGAATCATCAAATCTTAATCTACAAGTTCAGGAATGTCCATGCCTTGGAGTGGTTTCCTTCACTTTTAGTCTCAGTGATCAACTTTTGCTTGGATGTAGCTGCGTTATCGTGTGGCGTTCCACCATCTGGTTTAAGTTTCTTGTTATTTTCATTGTCATTTCTGCCATTTGGTCACAGTAGTTTTAAAACCATTACTTATCATCAGTACGCGACGACATTTAACTGTACCTCTCGTTAAAACTGTACGAATTGGATAAATTATTAACAATGAATTGATTGAGTTAATGCAATTAATGGTTCAATGGCAAATAACTTTTTCCAGCTTAACACAGACAACACAAAATCTCTACTTATCACTCCACACACCGTTATTCCCTAAATTCAGACAATGTCTGGGGTCTTTCACATCTACTGTAAAAGATAATTCACAGAATCTTTGGTTTGATTTTTGATTAGTTTTTTGTTGTTGTTTTACTTTTAATACTCACATCAAGTCTCTTCCTTTTTCCATTTAAGAAATATTGCTAAACTCAGACTGTTGTCTCAAAACGTGAACTGCAGGTGCTTGGCTTTGAGCCTTTATCTCATTCCACTTGAATTTTTGTAATAGTCTATTTTCTTGTACATCTAATCTCCTCTATTTGTCCAGAATATTGCTGGAAGGCTTTTAACTCTGATTCATAATAGGGGTGGCTGTAGCTCATCTGCACTGGCTTACCGCTCAGGTTTAGTCGTCAGTTTAAAATCTTGGTTTTTACTTTTATGCCTTATAAGGTGAGGCCCCCACTTAGTTTGTAAATCTACTTCACCCCTATTCACCAAGCCGGATCCTTAGGTTCAAAGGTAGAGGTGTTTTTGTAAGGAAAATTGTGCATTCCAAACTCTAGTGCTCTTTGCTCCCTTCACTCTTGACTCAGTTTCCTCCTTTCAGAAACTGCTTAAACCTGCTTAAAACAAAATGTTTTTTTATGCCTCTAAAGTACATTGTAACTGCTGTTGTCTTAAAAAGCACTATACAAGTAAATTTAAGCTTTCTTACTTACTGGAAGTGCTACTGTTATCATGTTGATTGTTTTTAAGCTTATTTTATCATTAGTGTTAATATTATATTTTTTTTTTTTTTTTTTACACTTTGGCATCTCTGTATTTGGCTGACACACACACCCACATACATCACATCACATCACGGATGTGTTGGAAAAACTAGTTTTATCTTTAACAATGTACCGATTTCAATAAGGTTGCTTTTTTTAATGTAGCATTGACTTTAGCTGTATTACTGTCATACTTTCTAATGCTGTTTGGCAGATTACATAACTATAACAATCAAGTGATCCGGAGGGAGAATATTCATAGTGTTGTGAGGTAGAATAGGCAGTTATCAGATTAAGGAAGGCCGTATCTGCAGGAGAGATGCGATATCTTTCAAGGGCTTTGAATACTTCATATACAAGATGGCGCGGCCACGTCCAGATGCCTTCCTGACCGCTCCGCTCAGACTATGCATCTTTTTAGTTTTTTACCTATTCTTTTTTCTAGCTTACATCCCCAAATCTTCGGGTTTCACTGTCTACGACAGGAGATCACTTATAAACATCGGTGACAAGGTTACACATTTAATCTTGGATACTTTTAAACCCGACCCATCCTGGCCGCCTGAGATTCTACGCAGCGCGACCAACAACAAAGGACAGGCCGCTCACCCGAGGCGTAGAACAAAGAAGCGCCGGGGGAAACGCGCCGGCGTTCGGAACAGACTGAGACAGCAAGCACTCCGCGCACCCCTGCCCAGCATTCTACTAGCCAACGTACAGTCGTGGAGAATAAACTAGATGACCTAAGAGCAAGAGTCACCTTCCAACGTGACATGAGGGACTGTAACATTCTGTGCTTCACGGAAACATGGCTGACCCCCACCATACCAGACCAGGCCGTTACTCTGTCGGACTCATTTTCTGTGCTTCGCGCGGACAGAACGGCAGAGTCAAATAAAACCAAAGGTGGAGGAGTGTGTCTTATGGTAAACAGAAAGTGGTGTGATGCCAGGAGCATTTCTACTCTCTCCAGCGGCTGCTCGCCACATCTGGAATTCCTGAGCATTAAGTGCCGCCCTTTCTATCTGCCCCGTGAATTCACCTCGGTCATCGCCACGGTGGTCTACATCCCTCCCCAAGCGGACACAGGTATGGCTTTGTCCGATCTACATGATATGCTGAGTTCGTTTCAAAACAAGGACCCGGGCGCAGCTATCATTGTAGCAGGAGACTTTAATAAAGCAAACCTCGGACAAGTCATGCCGAACTTATACCAGCATGTCTCGTGTCCGACCAGGGGGGATAGAAATTTGGGCTACAAAGCTGTC
>VUQR01031873.1:0-34883 GCA_015108515.1 Hemichromis elongatus | reverse complement strand
GTAATGAACAGGTGATACGTAACTTCATGTAACACAAATAGACTATTTTTTCAAAGAAAATGCAAAAATAAATGTGAAAGAATAAACATTTTTACATTACTGACATAAATGAAATATTTGTTATGGAAGATTTATTTTTAAAAGGAAGAATGTGTCGCTCGAGGTTTTATTTTTTAATTTATTTATTTTTTAAACGTCCAAAAAAGTAAAATTCCTCTGACTATGAAAGCAATGCATAGGACAAAAATCAACTTTAATATATCGCCTTGCAGTCGAGGTTTTGAAAAGGGGCGTCAAAGGATTTATCGTTCATCGGTCAAATTCATTGCCACTACTTTTAGCCCAAGATTACTCTGTCGAGGAGGTCGGGTTAGGAAAAACCTTTAAAGTCAGGAAGAATGAGGCACAAATACTGTGGATTTTTTACTTTATCTTAAGGCTTCTCGTCTGTGAGCCCTTAAATTTCTACAAATATTTCTTTCTTTTTTTTTCAATTTTTTAAAATATGATTAAATTTTTGATTTCTGATACAAAAAACATTTTTATTAAACACATTTTTTAATAAATAAATGACTTCAATTAATGCACTTTTAAGTTTTTTGCAGAACACCAGGATGCAGTGAAGTGTGTGACAGAGTTTTGTGTTTTAAATGAATTCAAATGCGATCGTGTTGCTATGCTGGCTCCAGCAGCAATATTCTCCAGGTCCTCCTTCAGATGTTGCTAAAACGCACTGATTAATTGAGAAATATATTTACTCACTGAGTTCTTTTTTTGATTGGATGCTATGGGTCTGTTATTCCTTCTCCCCTCCTCCTCTGCCTGGATCCTCACTGATTGGATAATGAATGTGCAGAGAGCATTTCTCGGGTGCTCGGCTGATGTCACAGGCCCATTAACATATACACGACGCGGTCCGCATGCATGTCAGGAAACGGCGACGCTGAGCATTCGCCTTGAGACGCTCGGTGTTTGCGCGCACGTTGGCAGCAACAGTTTGAGTGCGAGTGTGCGTATTTGTTTGGGTACTTGTCATCATCAAAGTAAGTGGTCCCTTTAATTACCCATAGCAGATGCAGCTTTTAAATAAAAGATACATCATCAAAGCCGCACACTCCACAGGCTGCACAATAGCGGTGCTGGGCAGGGGAATGGATTATTCTGACAACGGGAGAGGAGGAAGCAGACTGGGGGCGAGAGATCTTCTCTACTATCACAAATTGATATAGAAAGGGGAGCGTTTGGGCGAATGACGACACAGGCTGCAGTGAACTTTTCATTTGAATTTACTTGTTGAGAATCTTAAAATAAAGATCCCATTTTTCCACGTTGTGCCCTTTAGCAGTATTTTAGTTTCAAAAGCTTTCCTCAATCTCTCACATTCTTCGCGTGGCTCATATGACGACTGTAGCTGTCTAGAGAAATCTCATCACGCTGAAACTCTGGCCACTTTGAAGTTAGACATAAAAAAAAATATCAGATTTCAGCGCACCTGTTTTATCTACGAGATATGCCCTGCCGCATCACGGCGACGATCTCTGCGATTTGACAGTCACACCTACCCGAAAGTCACACCTAATTATAAGCAAAGGAAGGCTCGTTAATTATATCCGAGACATTCCCGAGTGCATTCCTGGGAAGCAGACAGCTGAAATCTGACGCTTCCTTTCCATTATGGAGTCGTTTAATTACTTTGTGACTTATATATTGTTATAACAGATTTGCAGTGATTCTTATGGTGTTACAAAGACAGTTTAACACAAAAATAAAAGTAATTAACGAGCTGACGTTTTCAGTTCTAACGATGGAAGCGTTAAACTCGGAGCTCACCGTGTAAACGCGCGCTGGCGTCCGTGGACGGTGTAAAAACAGGCAATGAATGTGAATCTTTGATTTAGAGTGTCTGCGGGGTTTGAATGATTAGGAGGAGGGCATGTCTATCTTCAGCGCTGATGACTATCATCAATCACCATGCAGACCCACAATTATTCAAGTACAAGATACGTCTTTAAATCATTCATTGACGCTGCCTGTGACAGAACCCTGAACACCCTTCCCCTGATGTCATTACTTTCAAAAGTAATGACATCAAGGGAAGGATGAGGCAACTTAAAATTCTCTCTTCTGTATCTCCAATTCTGGATGTTGCAGCAGCACTCATCTAGTCCTGATTTTGTGGAACGAAGACGCTCACCTAAAACATTGCTGTCAACTAAACATGAAAATTCACTTTGACCACATCAAACAGTAGTGAACCGTATCAAATCTTTTTCTTATCTTCAGCCCGGCAATCCTTCCTGTTTGTGATGTTATTTTCTGGAAAAGATTATTTTGAATGCGACGTGCTTCACAATTACTGGATTTTCTTAGTTTTTATTATCATATACGCAGTGCTAAGTTTGTATGCACAGTGGTGCACGTTAACGCAATGTTATAGCAGGCGGGCGATGTTAGGTGAAACCCTCGCAAAGCAGAAAGACGTGACGGCTGATGCAGAAGCAGACACCAGATGAGTAAATAATCTGAGAAGTCTTCAACAGTTTGTTTTGTCGCCACTGCTTCTTGTTTGGTGATGAGTCTAATGGTGTGTACCAGGAGTCAGACACAGATAAATGCAGACCATTAAGAGTAGTCATCCTTCTTTGTCAACCATAAAGTGTGTAGATAAACTCAGGCTGCAGTAAAGCGGCTACAGAAAGGGAAGCGTCTCTCTAACTATAACTGTGCTGCAACTGGTTTGTTTAGGATATTATCACACGTCTGATATCGATGCGATATCAGGCATTGTGCACCCCAGACAGGTCCCAAGTTTGTTTTAGAGCCAGCACAGTCAAAAGTTTCCTCTCACATTTGCACATCTGGCCAGTTTGGAACTGCCATTACACCAAACATGCATGTGTTTAGACTGAGGAAGTAAGAGCACCTGAACAGGACACACAAGGAGAACATGCAAACTCGGTACACCGAATCCCAAATGCTAATCCTCAGACAGCTGGTGGCTTCAAACCCAGGACCTTCTTGTTAAAATATCAGTTCTGCATGAAATATCATGGTTATCATCAGTACTGCTATATTGCAACACCCCTATTACACATACACTAGAGGGTATGAGTAATAGGGTATGAGTAATAGGTATTTTTGACTACATTCAAGACCCTTTAAAAAGGAAGTAAAAATGGAGTACACTATTCAATATTGTGCTCTCAGAAACCACTAGCCCCACCTTTCCATTGTTTTTAGCATAGTAACATTATTACTATAATGTTATTACTATAACACAGGGATGAAGATGATTCATTAGGAAGATATAAACAAATCTAGGTGGAAATAACTGGTAATATCCAGTAAGTAAAGTTACACATATTCACATATGTCTGAGCTTAATGAGGTCAGTGATCCTGGATAACCTTGGATGGTTAGAAGGGCTCCACTTCGAACCAGAGGCACTGCCAACGAAACAAGTACGAAAGTATTCCTTAAATTATAAGGCCCAGCTACATAAAGTAAACTGCAGTCCTATCGCAATTAATTTGGGCCATCCACTGCCTGAGATGATCATTCAGCTCTACATTATTCAGTACACACAGATTTGTGTGGAGCGATGACAGAAGGACCTTGATGCTGCTAAAGTTCCCCCTATAATGAGGCCTATAATTAGATAGCTGCTGGGGTTTGGTGGGTTGAATTTGTGATCACAGCAGGGATCATCTGCTGAAGGTTATAATGTTCTCTGCAGCAAGTGGGCAACACTGCTGTGAGGGGTGTATTTTGGGATGATTCAATCAATGAGAGTGTTTTGCATAGACGTGGCCTTAATCAGATGCACATTCAAATGTTGGACACATGTTCCCCGTTATAACCTGGCTGTCACAGAGTGGAAGCGCCCTTTCAGTCCTATCTGACTGTTCCTGTAGTCAAGCTTGAGCATGTGTCTGTTATTAGAGTCAAATAACTTCTTTGCGTTTCGCACTCACCTTTTGTAGGAGATTTTCTGCTTCCTCTTGTGGCAATCCATCACCCAGTCCTTGCGTACGATGATTCCGCCCGCTGATTTCACCTGGCTGTACTTGGGGGTGTTAGCGAAGGCACAGCTGCAGATTAATGGGTCGAAAGAGATGCACGGACACACAAAGACACGCACGGTTACATCAGTAGAGAGACGCTAACAAGGGCAGGCTGTTCTGACAGCAGAGATCAAGATGCAATCAAACTGAATTACTGCAAGTGCTGACAGGACTCTTACACAAAACTCTGATCTTTTTCAAAGATGATAATTGACATCACACACACAAACACACACACACACACACACACCCCATCTGAAACAATTACAACACAGATCTCTTGCACACCACGTTTGAAATTTTGTTTAAAGATAACGTGATCTCGTTATTTCCCGTGATTATTTTCTGAGATCACTCTGATATTTCAGCTTGAACGTCTCAGGCAATATTCGATTCTAAAAATATTTATGACAAAGCACAGCTTGAAAAAGTTCTCTTTCTGCTTATCTCACTTCAATTTTATCATGTGCCAACTTTCTGCAGTCTCACTCCACATATTGATCTTTAGCCTTATCTGCAGCTCTTTTGCATTTGCTCATTTATCTCGGCGCATTCTCTCGGCGAACGTTATATTTGTGAGCT
Source organism: Hemichromis elongatus (assembly GCA_015108515.1). Classification (NCBI taxonomy): domain Eukaryota; kingdom Metazoa; phylum Chordata; class Actinopteri; order Cichliformes; family Cichlidae; genus Hemichromis; species Hemichromis elongatus. The sequence goes on along the minus strand of VUQR01031873.1, from coordinate 30,237 downwards.
GTCCTTGACGACAAAGGACGGCAATGAACAATGTCCTTAACAGCTTGAGCTGATGTGGTAAAATAAAAGCCATATTTTATTAAAGCTGATGTTATGCTGACGATGTCAGCTAAACCCAACCACGCCGTAAATGAAGTGACATTAAATTTTTCACAGGGTTAGGAAAAAACACCCAAAAATGTCCTTCGGAACAGTAGGTACTATAAACTTTTACTGTTCGAAAATCATTAAAAAAAATAGCTGTGAAAATTGATATAACTTTAATGTGTGTCCATAAAGCATAAGACTAGAAGATAGAGCCTGCAGCTGTTAGCCCACCACAAAGATAGAAACTAAGTAATTCAGAAGTTTGGATAAGCAGGTTTTGTTAACCTTGAACAGTACCAGACTCCCCGCTTCCCACTTTTTGCTAATACACTCTAACCATCCGCAGGCTTTAGCTCCACATTCACTGAGCAGACACGGACAATGGAATAAATCTTTTCATCTAAAGTCAGTAGTAATACATTCAAGTATTAAATTCAGGGGTGAATTCAAGTTATGAGATTATGCCAATCCCTTCCTTTTAGCAACTTACATAAGATGTGTGGCGTCAGGCGTCCAATCGGGTCGATACTTGGCTCCCATTTCCAGCGCTTTTTCCCTCAGCTCCCCTCTGAAGGGGTTCTGAAATCCACTGAGGACAAACACCACCCCCTCCATGAGCCGGGTGAATGGGACCTGCTGCTCTTTCTGGGATTTTGCCTTCTGTTTAGTTTTAGGCTCGGGCTTGGACTCGCTCTCCCTCTTCCTGTCACCGGCTTTCTGACCGGGTGATGCTGTAGAGATAATTGTCGAACTCAAGGAAAGTTTTCCACGTGAATAAATAACTTGTTTGCTAAGATTGGGAGACTGTGTTACCTTTGGCCGTGCTTGGGCTGGGTGTACTGACTGGACTCGGCTTGTGTTTGGGGGTTGCAGCTTTACCCTCGGGTGAACCAGATGGACTTTTTTTCCTCGAGGGAGGAGGCCCGGAGGCAGACTGTCGCTCTTTGCTGAATTCAAATTTTCTTTTTGCTGGTGGCTAGAGGTGAGAATTCAAAGTTGAAATTGTTATTTTATGCCTGAAGTCCACTTACACCTTATACCAGTTTGTATTATTAATATAGTCTATAGATAAAAATCAATCAAATCACAGGGAAAGCAAACGAATTATCAAAGGATCTGTGGGAGAGGACAGTGGAACTTTATATAACAAGGAATAGAGAATACCAATCAGCACTGTACCAATGTCACAAAGGAGAAGCTTACTCTGTGCATAAGAGTAACCTACACATGCACAGGCAATCAAAACATTCCAAAAAAAGGATCCAAGGCTGAAAATAATCATAAATTTGTCAGCGTAGAATAACTTCAGCGCATAACTCTATCTATCCATCAGTTTTAGTAGAAGCTGGGAACCGTAAGAGGAATCACTGGGGTAGCTTTCAGCTGGCTTCACTATGCACAGGCATGCGTTTGTGCAGCTCAGGCCAGCAGCTGGTTTTTATTCACTTTTCCTTTTAAAAAGCCAAAGTGACACGCGGCTGTCACTCCCATGTGTCCGACCCCCTCCGATCTTCCTTCTCGAGGTGTCCTCAGGCAAAATAACAATTATGCATTTTCATGTGTGCAACGTAATAAATAGCTTTAAGCTGTGTTTTTTTTTTTTAGGTAGCTAAAGCAATTAAAAAAATATAACTGAAATGAAAAAATAAATAAATACACTGCATTTTTAGTATTTCTCAAAGGTGAAAGTAAAACGTATAAAGAATTACGAGCCAGGCGGCACACGTCTATTTCTCTTCCAGTCAAGCTACCTAAGCCTGATTACTGCAGTTTAAATATGTGCATTCACAAAAAAGTTCAATGCCCACCATGAGGTAACTGATCTCACGTCGGGTTCAAGTATTCTGCCATTCTTGCTTTTGACTGACACCCTAGAGCCTGTTCAGAGTTTGAAATTTAGGGGTTTTTTTAAGGGTCTTTGAAAGTTTAAAATACTGATGTGCTATTACTGAAGCTGGGCTCATTAACTTCTAATATTTCCTGTGTAGGCGAAAGAACTAAGTCTTTCTTTTAAGGCCTCAAGTATAAAACACAAAGTTTCGATTGGCCTTTCACTGAAACATGCGCATATTCAGGCGCTTTAGTTGTGATTCCGGAGCCTTAATCACTTCTCTCACCAGCTGCTTCTCGCACGCTTGTCATAAACAACAAGGGAATTTCATCATTCAGTTTTAAAAACTGAATGGCTGTGCCGGTAAGAAGAGGTACCCTTCATCTCAGATTCCAGCTTCCTCATCAATGAACCATGAGGACAGTGCATGTCGTCATGTGGGAAAACAACTCAGTGAAACCAGGATCTTCAGCTGATGCAGTTCTGGGAAAAGAGCTGCTCAGTAACAAAGGTTCATCGCCTGACCTACTTTTACTTTACCTATTAGATCAAAAGCTTTGGTGGAAGTGAAACTCTTAAGATTAAGAAGCTCTTTGCCAAAAGTCCAGTGCAACGTGTTGTCAGCTTCACTGTATCTTAGCCAGGGAAACTGGTCAAGCCACTCTCTTACTTTCAGTGGGCTCTGGTTCAGAGTCGATCGTATGTGGCTCATTATCTGATGCCGTCTCTGAACCAATGTTACGCATAACCTGAGAGGTTGATGGCCGCGTGTCAGAGCACTGCCCATGACTTTCAGATGGATCGGGCCTTAACTTAATAAAAAAATTGTCTTTAGTCGCACCCTTGAGAAATTAGATCGCATGTGTGACCAAATTGTTCTACTCTAGGCAACAGTGCTAGCCACTGAGCCAGCTTGTTCAGTCTTGTCTATGTCCCTTTTCCACTTTCATGTGGTCTAAATGTAGAAAAAACCTTCTGCCCATTAAGTGGAGGACAGGGGTGTTTACTACCTGTGGTGAGGCAGAGGTGGAAGACGAGGCCTGGCCTGATGAGTGGGAGCTGCCGCTTGCTTGCAGAGCGGCAGCAGCGTAGCTTATCTTCTCACTCTGAGGAGGTGCTAGAGTGAGAGAGAGAGAGGTGCAGAGAGCAGGTTAAGAAAGAAAGCAGCCAGATAATAAAGAATGCCTTTGAAATCACTTCTCTGAAAACCAATTAGTGCTCTGTTGTGTTTTTACTATTCAACAAAATTACCATTTTATTATTACAGTGAACATAAAGAATTTAATTGGCCTCCAGAAGCTGGTAAACTGAAGTCATTGGATTTACCTTTGAGTGAAGTGCTGGGCTTTGTTGCGTTGTCTCGACTGAAAAAGAGACTGCCAGGCTGAAGGCTGGGCCCGGATGAAGGAGACTCATCCTTCACCCTGAACTGTCCCAGCTTTGTCAATTTCTGACAGGACAGAAGAAAGAAGAGTTCAGAGGCAATAAGGAAGATAGAGAGACGGGAGTGCAGTTTCCCCTAATACAGCAAAAAGACTCTAACATGACAAATGAGTCCATGAGTAAGAAAGTTTTTCCCCGGAGTAGATTAATATCTGAGAAGTGCTAAAACAAACGTGTCAGGTGTTTATGCTGAATTCCCACTACAGCATAAACAAAAGTAAAGAAAAAAAGATAAATCAAGTAAAAATTCCTGTTCAAGTTAAAGAGTACCTCACCAAGCACATTTTGAATTTACTATAACACAGTCACACGGATTATTAACTTGTAGTGTGGTTTAAAACATTAGAAAGATGATGGCATTAAAAAAACACAGAATGGGTGAATAAACCTCAGTTGCAAAATACCAGATGTGATGAGAAGGGCAGCAGGTCACAGTGAAGTTTCATACCACAGCTGATCCTTCATTTACAAAGATAGTGTGACCAGAATAAAATTTTAGTTATGCCCATAAACGCTAGTGTGAGGTTGAGACAGAGAAAGCTGTTATTGTGGTTTTCTTGGAAGTCTTTTTGGAATTGCAACTATCACCATCTGGTGGTCTTCAGAAAAATACAATTTCAAGGCACGTCAGAATTTTTCCAATCATATTTTTTTTACTGTCTATGAGTTAAATGGAACATTATAATAGAATTTTATGCTTTGTAAAGGCTGAGATGCAGTAGCTTGTCTGTGCATTGATGACCCTGTCACCACTTATCCTTCCTTGGACGACTCCCCTGCAGACTGGGAGGGAACACCCCACAGAAGATGCAGGTTGGGAGCAGCTCTGGCTCAGTCGACTAACCATCACAATCTGGACCTTATCAGACATCGTTGCCCATTTTTCCTGCTTCTAACACATCAACTTAGAGGGCAAAATGTTCACTTGCTCCCTAATACATCCCACCCACTAACAGTGACCATGATGAGGAGATAATCGGTGTTATTCGCATCACCTGTCAGAGGTCACACTGTTTTTCCTGATTGGTGTGAATGGTTTCAGTGTAATACTTACTGGGGAGGAAGTTGGAGGAGGATCGTTTTTGTCAGGTGGTGAATGAAACTTAACAAAGGCAAGCCCGTATGCAATATTCTATAAAGAGCAAAGACAGAGTCACGTTATAAACACAATTCAAACTTTATTACCTCAAACAGTGCGTCAACAAACAGGATACCTGAGACAAAGATGACCTCAGTGCTTCCATTTCATTGTAGAATAAAGAAGTTACCTTAACTGGAAAACTATGCAGCATTGCTGTTTGCAATTACGTTGCTTTCATTTGACACTACACACCAGGTCCTGTTCCATTACTGCATGCAGACGATGTCATCATTCCATAAACGACTTTGGTATAAAACATAGATATATTTGCTAATTACAAAGGACTCGTCACTTTACACTTCAAACACTCTTAGGCACTTACCTTGCTGTATGGCTGGCTACACACAATTTTCACTTTGTCCCACTTCTCCTGTGCTGTGCTCTTTTGCAGCTGGTTGGGCCCAAAGAAACGCACGCGGTTCATGTTGGTGCCACTGCGGCTCTCCGTGGGGGACATGAAGGAAGACGTAACCAGAAGAACCTAAAACAGTGGGATTAAAATCATCTGGATGAAATGAGGTCATTACAGCATTAAGGAAGCGGGTTATTTAATATTATTTGTAAGAATACCTCAAAGTCCTGATCTCTGACGGCTGAAGAATTCCCCACCAACACCTCAATGAAAGCTGAACCTTCATTTCCAATATCAATGCTGTGCACCTGCTCTTCCTTTTCAAACTGAGGGAAAAAAAAGTAAAAGTTGCATGGTAACACTTCCCAAGGACGCCCAGGACACACTCCCAAAAGACTCTTAATCTCAAGAGTTGACATTAAATAAAGGTTGAAAAAAATCTATTCTAAGGCGGAAAATAAAGCCAGAGAAGAATCAACACACTATTAACCTAAAACCATGTGGTACTGGCAATCAGCGGTCTGATCCCTGCACGATAAAGACAAATTCAGCGTTTTGCTAGATAAATGGAAATATTGCCAAATTTGTCTGTATGTTAAGAAAGAAATTAATAACAAATGAAATGTTTAAAGTACCTGGATGTATCATTATATGATTTTATTTGGTGATGTACACGATAAACACATCCCTTCCTCATAGGACAAGATTGGAAAAAAGCAACTATGAGTGATTACTGGGAGAAGGTAACAAAATAATTATGATGGACAACACAGACAACTGAAATTGGGGGTACAGAAATGGTCTTTATAATATATGAGCACTTAAAAATATTTTTAAAAAGTAAAAACAAAGATTTGAAAGATGATTGCAAGCTTTCCAACTGATGTTTTTAAGGAGATTATTTCCAAGAGTGGGTGCACTAGCAGAAAAAGCCTGATCAACCTTGGCTCTCAGTCGTGTCTGTGGGATCAGCAGCAGAGCCAGAGGACCTCAGGTTATGACCAGGGGCGGTGACACAAGGTCTGAAATTCCCTTTATAATTATAATGTGTATGTAAACTTCTTTTAGTGGGGAGAAAACAAATACAAAACTTTGGTTAAAATTCATTACATTGTGTGATTCTCCCCAAGTTACATGTGTTTAGTGTTTTGTTTTTTTTTAATGCACGCGAGTAGCTGCCATCTAACTAATATCGTCAACAAAACTTCACATTTTATTGAATTAGTTTGCTCTCACTTGAACACAAAAACAACAACAAAACAAACAAACCTGCAGAATGACTGATATCTGCTTCTCCCCGGGTCTGGCTGCTTTCCACTTTCTGTACGTGTCAGAGCTCAGCAGGTTTCCTGCCTTGTGTGTCTGTTTTTGTAACACAACACATGTGAGTATGAAGCTGCCTCAAAGCTCAGCTTTCTTCATACAAATCTCACACAAGTAATGCATCATACTGAACTTACAGAGTCCTCGGTGCTGCACGACACGACGTGCTTGAGTTTGATTTCTGGCATATCGTTGTTGTTATTGATGATCGTCAGGCTAAAAGCTGATCGATTAGTCCACTGATCAGTCACATAAACCACACGGGCTAGTGCCTCCCCACGAAGCGATCGCAAACGGCTAACAAGTCATAAAACACATCCAGTTTCTCTCCACTGTGAGTGATTTAATTCTGAAAGTTTAATTTGTTATTAGTCAGACAAACCGCTGACTAACATGTTAGCATGCTAACAAACAATAGGCAACACTCCTTACAGATTTAGGTGATTTTAGCACACCTAAAGGGCTGTTCCGCGTAATCTGTTCACAGCGTTATATGCATGGCATATATCCGCTACTCTGCTGTTACAGAACAGTCACACTACAGATTTTGATTATGAGTTAAATGTGCGTTAGGTGCACACATTTTCCCACCAAAAGCCTGTAAACTCCAGGATGTGACGTACCTTCCGACTAACGACTTTTCTATCCAATGAGAGCTTTATTTTCTTCTTCTATGATTAAATTGTCAATGGGGTTTATATTGCCGCCAGTCGGTCACCATGTGAAGAGGCATTCAAACAGAGACCTTGCTCTTACAATTACACTGTAATTGTTTCAAGTCTGGTGCAGTTTATCTCTTTTGCGACAAAAATACACATCTATCATCTGAGCAGACAGTTTAAGTTCTCAGAGCAGGAAGAATGTACATTTATCAGTTTATCATTTTTCAGTGTTTTGATAACGTCATATCTGCAAAATTATGCATTACACCAGCAAAAAAAGAGCCCAATAAGATTTTTTTTTAAATTGTGAGTGCATCATAAATCAAACCAAAGATCAGCAATATACACATAATTACAGAAGTATAAAATTAGATAAAAATCTTCAAAAGATGCTATATAGGCTATGTTTGTACAGACCAGTGTAACTAAATGTGCACTGATTCAGTACGCATATAAAAAAGTGAAGCAACAAAGTTCACAATCAAACATTTGAATAAATTTGACTTTTTGAATAGATGAGCATGAAAGGAAGGATTCTCTGCATCATTCTTTTTTGTTGTGTACAGTTAAACTCTTTAAATTTATATCATAAAGAAGGCATTAAAGTTCTAAGACAGGGAAAAACTTCCAGGTATGCTTAACACAACAGAGTCACTGCTGATGTAATGAATGTTATAAATTTCATCACAGCTGGAGCTCTTTGTCCTTCCAGAGAAACTTTAAAAGCTTCCTGACGATCACTTTTGTGCTCCAGCTGCTTTTAGAAATGCAGCTGACTGGTCTGGTCAGACTACATCAGATCAGATTTGAGGGTCTGTTTTCTTATTTTCCTCAAGGGCTTCACAGATAAAATGATGAAAACTCTTTCATCAAACCTTTTCATCTCTCTCTCTCCTTTTTGAAGAGCAAAGCACATCTCTATCACTCGATGGCTGAAATTGTTCAGTTTGGAAACTAGAAGAAAGATAGACCAACCACAGATCAGAGTGCAAATGCAAATGACATACATATACACACGTATCGATTTACACTGTATGCAATATCCTGAGAACTACAGAAACATTTGGTTAACAGCCAGTATTAATCCAAAGTACAATGTAACAGTAATTTAGCGTTGTGCTCAGAGAATCTCCAGGTAGATGCCCGTCTCTGCATCTTCCACAGCTGCACCCTGCACTTCTCTTACACCTCTGACTTCCTGACCAGCTTGTTGGTTAATTCTTCCGCCTGGTCCAGGTCTTCGTCTCTCCCCACCTCTCCGGCCCATTGGACGGATCTTAAAAAAAAAAAAGGAGATTAGCTGTTGTCACTGGAAGAAGTGATTTGCTATTTCCTCTGAACAAACTGTGCACTGAAAGATCAAAGTTATCAAATACCTGCTTAGTGCGGACAAAAAGAGGCGTGCAGTTCTGGTACACAAGCTGGTAGCTGCCATTGGTGTAAACATGAGTCACTTCTGTGCAGTTTATATATAGAGGCATCCTGTCCTGATATATTTCCAGTCCTCCAGGGTACATGGCGGGATGTCTTCTTAGAATGTGCCTGAGAGAAGCAGAACAGGTGTCCGATACACACGATAATTAGGCGTGACACAATCCAAGCAAACTTTTAATAGGAAATGTTTCTGTACATACTTTCTAGCTCTCTTTTTGCAGCAGTAGACAAGAAGGGCCAGGAGGACTATGACCAGGAAAACTGTGACAGCAGGTAAAACCAACCACAGGAAAAGTGCTGTCTCTGTATGCAGAGCACAAGAGCAGCGAATCAGCATATAGTATCCCATCATTGGATTATATGAACTTCAAACTTCATTGCAAACAACAAAAATCAGATTTTCCAATCATAGCTCAAGAAAATTATTAGTTTTTCTTTGCAGCTTCTTTTCTTCTACTTGTGTTTTTAAGCTGCAGGCATGCTGCACAGAAGTTTCAACACAAGCAGGACATCAGAGTGAATAAACAAGAGGCACGGCTGTTGTCTTTGTCAGTATGGAAAAGCAGTGCTTTGAACACACCTTCTTCTCCCTGCAGCAAGACCAGCGAGTCGTTTCCCAGAGCGTTGAAAGCAAAGCAAATCACCTTCTGAGGTTTTTCCATCTGCCCTCTCAGAGTAGCCGTTAGCACACTGGGCTCTGATGTTACAGACACGTTGTAATCTTGAGGTGGAACAGACCCATTAACGCTCCAGGTGATTGCAGGTTTGGGGTTGGAGTCGACCGAACACTGGCACACCACCTCTGAATCCTCTACAGTACAGGTGGAGGAGAGCTGGATGATGGCTGGCTTATCTGGAAGAGATAATACTGTCATTAGGTTCTCAATAGTATTCTTAACCTTATAATAAGTATGAGGATATATCTACACAAAACACAGGGTCTAAGGATTTCATGAAGATTTCATGAGCTGTGACAAGAGGGCAAAGTGTTACTGAATTTTTAATATTGATGAAAAGTTTACAGAAAATGTGTTGCTATCTAGCCTACATGACAAATGTAAAAACAACAGTTAATTCATTGTTTATTGGCTGTGATTAGTGTCTTGATTTGGTCAGCCAAATCAAATAGTTGCATGCAGAAGCTCCATATTTAACTCTGTGTGAGACAAATTCATTCTGATTTAATTGTCTTGTTTATCATCCAGTACACATCATAATGTACTGGATAATAAAATTTTTGGCCTATATTTTCAAATGCATACTGGTTAATTTAAAGTCACCTGTTTGTTGTTGCTCACAATGGCTGCTCTGCAGTCTCTCTACAGCTTGCTCAGATTTTCACACAACAGCTTTTTCTCTTTCCTTTTATTTTTGTGTTCCAGACTAACCAGACATGACTGAAGCTTAACAATTGCTTTTAACTTGCGAGAGTTCAAAGTTCAGCTTTCAGTTTTTACTTGTCAGTTGGACTTGAATTATGCACCTGTAGTTGTTTTATATCCTTTTATTTTACCAATCGTCTATTTTTATCATGCTCATTTTTATACTTTTTGATCCTTCTTAATTTAATGTCAAATAAATGCCTGGTTAAATCAGATCCTATGGTTTGGTTAGTTGGATGCAACCTAGCAACCCGTATGTAACACATGTATGGGATTCAGAGAGGATCAAGAAGAGGTAGAATTACATTGTATATTTAGAGTTGTGGGCCGAGATTCTCCTCGGCCAATCAGGTTCTGAGCTGTGCACCGGACCCTCATGTCTCGAGTCACGTTGTACAGCCGGACTGTGTGGGTTCGTTGGTGGAGGTGCACAGTCCGACCGTGTTGAGTGTAGGACCAGTGGTACTCTGTTGCTGGAGGGTCAGCTTTACATGAGCACATCAGCAGTGCATTGCCCCCCTCCTTCACTGTTAAGGTCTGGACTTGAATCTTCACATCTTTTGGAGAAACTAAGAGCATAAAAGGGAAAAAGAAAGGTTTTAGCTTACTGATCCAAGGAACACAAACACACTAGTCAAAACTATACTTACACGTCACATGTAGGTCCTTCAAAGTGGATAGTGCTTTAGGGCCTGGGAAGGTGACCTGACACCTGAGCTTGGGCTTTACCTGGTGTGTTACAGTAAAGGTCAAAGAGGACAGTAAAATCTTCCTGTGGGGATCTGGGAGGAGTGTCTGTACTTCCCTAGGTTCAGTTATGTTTAGCTGGGCTCCTCGCTCCCAACTCCACTGCAGATCAGGCGGTCTGGAGGGGCAGTGATAGTTGACGGAGCAGTTCAGGGTGACTAATTGTCCTTCTGTAGCTGACATGATGCCGCTGATGACAGGAGCTTCAGGGGTGTCTGTCAAAAAGGAAAATCTCCATCATTATGGTTTTAACTCTTTAGCGCATTGAAAACATAAAAATCATATAAGCAAAAAGAAGAATTTCTCTTACAAGTTCATTAGTGCTAGAAACAAGTCAAACAAGTCTACATATATGTGATAGTAACAAGACTGTTTAATTAATCATCCCACTGATAAAATATTCATCCAGCTAATTTAGGATTTTTGTCTTTTGCATACCACTCACAGCCATATGGGAGATTCTCTATTGTCTGATTGTTATACTAATTCTTCTATATAATATTTATCATGTGAAAAAAATGAAAGTGCTTTAAAAAGTAGAAAGAGGGCATTCATTGTTCTCCTCACTTACAAATACGGTCCAGATTGAAGCTCCTTGGCTTCCCCCAGAGTGAGTCACCCACTGTCTTCAGAGAAATTTCTAACACCTGGGGGTCATCCTCCCTGATCCTTTCGATTTTCACTGAGCAGTCGCCATCTGCAATTTTGCCAAAGAGGGATGCTCTGCCTTGGAAATCCCTGCTTACTTGGCCTTTATCCTGGCTGTTAAAAGCGGTGCTCTGAAGAGGAAAAAAAGTGCCACCACCTCTGAACCTCAGCCGCACATCCACCCTCTGCTTCCTCCCCCTGATAGGATGAGGGGCTGGAGGCGTAAAGGAGCAGGGAATAACCACACAGGTGCCCACCAGAGCCTGGACACGGTCGGGGACTGAGGGTACAGGAGAGACAGCCCGCACCCCCCTCCACAATGTTGCTGTTGTATAGAAAGCACAGGAAATCATTTATCCATCATTATTTGAACTTTACATCAGTGAAACACAATAGTGATGTTTCACAGTTTTGTTATGACAATAGGAAGCAAAGGAGATTACACTGCCGATTAAAACATTTCACATATTCAATAAAGAAGCTGTAACAGCATAAATTCCATGAGACTGTGTAGAAAGGTCATCTTAAAAACTAAACTTTATATGACAAGCGCTTTGTTCTACTATCTGGCAATGTTACAAATACCACACAGTTTTGCAACAGTTGTATATTTAGAAAGAGGAAGAGGGTAGCTGAAGTTTTAGCTCTGGAGTCAATCTACTATTCAAACCGCTAAAAAAAAAAAGTCTATTTTGCTGTAATGAAAAAGACTCGTTTTTAAGAAGTAGTACTTTTTTTAGTAGTATTTTATTTTTTACAAAAATAAAATCTAATTTGTTAATATTTAATTTTTATTAGCACATAATATTTTGCAGAAAACATTCAAAGACAAAAGAAAAGTCAAAAAAAACAAATCTCCTATATTGATAACTTAGGAGAAGTCATTGGATTCCAGCATAGGGATTCATTAAATCACAACACATGACAAACATCCTCCAAATGCAGCCAAAAAGCAAATATTTTATTTAATCACAATTTATTGTTTTTTTAAGTAAGTTTAACGTGTATTTAAAATGATCAACAATTTTGAAAATTACTTACCAAAAATCAGGGGATACACAAGGAAGACGGTGTCCACATGCATGTCTGCAGCCCTGCTCTGGTGGCACAGACAGGGAAGGATGAACAAAGGAGCGAAGAGGAGGAAGCTGGATTGTTTCATTATGCAACTGGTACTATGACTTCTGGTGATGCCCACCTCAAACTTGGATTAACAAATGAATGTTTATTAAGTTTGTTTATTTTACCTTCACTTATCTTGGTGGATCATAGTGTAAATAAAAAACAAATAAATGATGGCGTTATAACTTTAGAATATATAAACCTGATAAATGATCCAGAAATCATTAAAGTGGTGAAAAGAGTTTTTTTTGCAAAGGAAAGAAAGACCTCAGCAAACAACTATGAGACAGCGCATGACAGTGAGTGAGTCACTCTCATGCTGTTGGCCAGTTCCTCAAAAGCATTAGTGGCAACCCAAATCTGATACATTTCTGATCCCCTCTATCTATGCGGACTAGCCAGACCACACTTCAGAAGTTGTGATAAAGAGTGCACAGGAAAGTAGAGAAGTTTGAATATTAACTTTTTATTAACATATTTGCTGACAGCAAACGTCTGCATGTGTGTAAGTAGGTCATCACGGATGAAGGGAAAAAGTGTGGTGTTGAAGATTTGAACCTGCAAGCATTTAAATAAGAATTGTTTTCTCTGCTATTGTACATTACAACATGTTTCAAAGTGAAGTAAACTGAATTTGGCATAAAATTTTCAGGACACTTAGTTTCTATTTAACACCTTTTAAATTCATCTAACTAAGCAGTTTAATTTCCATGCAAAGTGTAGTGACAGAGCAGATATTTAACGCAGACTATGTAGAACAACTTTAAAAACTTAGTTTGATATTTTCTCCACCTTGTTGCAGTTATTGTTATTGTTACCTTGAGAGAAATATTTCTTCAGGCTTAAACAAAAGTAATCAGAGTCAGGTACAAAGGCTTCAGTGGCTTGAACTCTGGACCCTTTAAAAGCTTGTTTGAATTGCTGCCTGCACCTCCCTGCTCCTTAAAACAGACTGCAAACTGCCTTCATGCCAAAACTCAAGACTGCAATGGCAACACCAGATGTGGCTTAAAACCATTGCTTAATATAAAGATACAACAGTGCACATATAAGGTATGTGCTGGAATGTTACTGTTTGTACAGAAATCCGTATTGCTGTTTATGTGTAAAAATGCAGTTTGGTTTATGTGTGAGAACGGAAACATCAAAGTTTGGGTCTTCTATTCATTTAGAGCATTGATGATTTTTTCTCTTGGCAGGTGCCAGCGCTATTTTGAGACGTAATGAGCTCAGCTCAGCAGCTACTCCGGTCTCAGAGAGACTTATTGCTGAAGTGGACATGCGACCATCCAGCGCCCTTGCTGCGTTGGCTGCGTGATGCTGAGGTGCTTTCTTCTGCCTGCTACCTGTCTTTGCTGGAGAAGTCACCTTCGAATGCTGTGGTCCAGGCACTGGAGACAGTGTGTGCCACAGAGGAGAGCAGCCAACAGTTCCTGCAGGTGTTGAGGGAAGTGCAGGGTTACTACTGCAGAGATCTGCAGGTATGGGTTGAGAGACACTGCAGGAAGGATGCAGTCTCTAAGTCAGCACCTGCATCTGTAAAAGCTGAAGGTGAGGCTGCTTTAATTTGTTTGTGGTGGTTTTTGCATTAACAGGTGTAAGGGAAGTCAATCTTCTTTACAACCTTGAGCTGAATGCGAGGGGCTGTTAATGAAAAACAACCTTTACAACCTATTGAGTGAAGACATGAAAGAAGATTAGATGCGAGATAAAATCAGCTTTGATGCCCTGCCAGGATCTTTTTTTTTTTCTTTTTTTTTACTTTGGTGATGAAGTTATAGTTCCCGATGATGAGTCTCAGGGGATATGAAAATGCTCAGTCAGCAGAGTCACCTGTGAATCTGACATTTTAAACAAATACATCTAAAATAACTATAAATTATTCTATGATTTCAACAGAAAAGAAGTCTAAAAGCCCCTTTGCTAAGCTGTTTATAGCAAAGAGCAAAGGATTCACCCTCAACACTGAGGTTAAAGGTATGAATTAATTATTTCATCAAAAAAAATGTATAAATGAATTATACATTAGTACATGTTAATGTTTGTTTGTTTGCTGTATATGTAATATATATGCATGCATTTTCATGTATGCATTGATTTAGTGGTATTTTGTAAAAACGGTTATTCTGAACTGTTAATCACACAACTACTCTTCTGGTGTCCGTAAAAAAGTATATAGAGCTTGAAATGAACGTATTCAGTGCCTTTAAAATGCAAACTGACATTAGGCAAATGCAATTTTCCATGATTTGTTCCTGTGCTTGCAATCAAGTAAAGAGATCTGACTTATATATTGCAGCTAAAGAAGAGCTAAGACCTTGCAGGAGTCTGAAGTTGGCCAACATCCGAGGTAGGCTGAAAGTCGGTCAACTGGATTCGAGAAGCGACAATCTTTATCTTGTAAAACAGTGAAGAATAATTTGATTTTTGAAAAATATCTCTATCTTCTATTCCAGCTTCAATTTCTGCTCATAAAACAACCTTACTGAAACGCACAGAGCAGTTAAAGTGTTACTCAGAGGGAAACAGAGAGGCTTCAAACTCAGCTTCTCACATCGAGATCCGCTACACTGACCTTTTCGTGACAGAAGACAATGACTTAGTTGACAGTAGCCAACATGAGTACTTTGCCTTGGCGGGCAGACGTGCTCGCATCTATGTCCACCAGGCCTGCCAGCGTATCCGGCCCGGCCATCTGTTGAGCCCCCAAGAAGCATTGGGACGGGCCCCTAAAAGGGTTAAAGTGAAGGGTATTGCAGGTATAGGAAAGAGTGTAGCAGTACAGAGATTGGTCTATGAGTGGGCAATTGGGAAGAACATGCGTGAATTCACCTGCATTTTTGACCTACGCTTCAGAGAGCTCAATCTCGTTGATAAACCACTGAGCTTATTGGAGCTACTCGGACAACGGTTCCGATACCTGAAGGACGCTCTACCTGACCTGCTCACCAAACCAAGCTCACTGCTTTTCATCTTAGATGGTTTAGATGAGTTTAAATTCCCTCTGGACTGGAACAGTCCAGACAAAAACATTGATGTAGGATCAAACGTACTGGTGTCAGAGCTGATGGTGACTTTGATAAAAGGAAGTCTTCTTCCTGAAGCATCAGTCATAATTACAACGAGGCCATCTATAGAAGCTCCCAAGCGTTTCTTCCAGAGATGTTGTGTGGTGCTGGGCTTTGAGGAGGAACAGGTGAAGGAATACACCACCAAGTTTTACAAAGACAGTGAAGTTGCTCAAAAGGTGTATGATTACATTGTGAACAATGACAACCTATTTGTGCTTTCCTTCATCCCTCTTTATTGCTACATCATCTGTACCGCTATGGCTGAGTTCTTCTCTTCACGGGCTAACAATGTTGGTGAATCAAAGTCTCTGGAGTTAAGCCCACCTAAAACAGTCAGCGAGGTTTATTTCTGCTATTTGTTTACAGCAGTCAAACACCATGGACTAAAAGGGAAGACAGAGAGAAGCACACCTAGGTCAGAGGTTCTTAGCCTAGCTAAACAACAACTGATGAATCTGGGGAAGCTGGCTTATGAAAACCTTCTACAGAAGAAGATATTGTTTGATAAAGCGGATTTGGAGAACTATGGTGTCACACCTGCTGATGTTCAGAGCACCTTTCTCTGTCATATCCTCCAGCCTCTTAACGAGGAGACAGTGGAGATGTTTTCTTTCTTCCACCTTACTGTTCAAGAACATCTGGCTGCCTTGTACTGCACAATCAACCTCTCCAGCCAGGACGACATAATACAAGCTCTTGACTTTTGGTGCTTTGGGGTACGTCCATTATCCTCTACAGCTGCGCCCCTTCAAAATTTAAACCTTAGCATGGATAAGCTTGAAAGTCTCCAAATGTTCACACGTTTCTTCATGGGAATGCTGCGAGCACGGTTGTCAGGTCATTTAGAAGGTCTTGTTCATTCTCCCATCGAGCAAGAGGATGGCATCACCAACAGGCTCGGTTTGTGGTTCCGAGATCAGTTTAAAATCAGGGAGTTGGAAAACCAGATAGCCCTAAATCTTCTCCACTGTCTGATGGAGTTCCACATGAAGGAAACCACTAGCACTGCAGCACCAGAGATCACAAAACTCAACCTGTTTAAAATGAAGCTCAGTGTTGTGGACTGTGCAGCGATACACTACGTGCTGCAGTTTTCCTCACACAAGCTGCAAGAGCTCAACTTGGGCTACTCTAACATTGGAAACCGAGGACTCAACAGACTAAGACCAATTCTACATCGATGTGAATCTCTCTAGTGAGTAGCTCATTTTATATTCACTTAAAAATATATGCTGCAGTTAAAATAAAATAAAAATAAGTTGGGGTTTGAGCTTTCCAGCTGTTTGATCCCATTCTTTGGGGAGCTTGCATATTCCCCCCGTGTCTTCATGCTTCTCTGTATGTGTGTTAGCTCTGTGATGGATGTGAACCCTGCCTTCTGTTTAATGCATGCTGGAATGGACCAAACCCCCTTACATGTAAGACTCCCAAAAACGATGTTAACCAAAAGTTTCTCTCTTTCAGTTTGAGATACAACTGCCTGGATAGGCAAGCAGCCATTTTAGAATCGGCCATTCTGAAATCAAATGAGTGCCAAGTGAAAAAACTCTTGTAAGTCATTTAAAATATTCAACACTCAACACTTTACCAATGAAAATTACGCATTACATATTTTTTAGAACCTACAGTGTGTTACTGCCTTAAATGTTATGTTTTAGCCATTTACATGTAATGTAGTCCAAAAATATATTTATCATAGAAATATTGCAAAGCTGCATCATGAAATGCAGGATGACTGGACTCAAATGCAGACTGCAGAGAAGGACAGTAAGTTATCTAAAACACGCCTTTATTAAAGGTGAAAATATACCAAATACAAACCTTACAAAAAAAGAATTCTGGGGAAAAAAACTGTGACCACACCATGAACTAACAACACAGGCACAAAGTATGATGTAAAGAAAACTTTGGCATGGTTGGACATGTAAACAGGAGGGAAACTAAACATAGCTGAACATAATTGAGATAAACACAAGAGACTCTAATGAAATAAAACATGATTTTAAAAAACAGTCAGAGCTTCGGACGATATACAAAAAAACAAATCAGAAACTAAAATTTAGCTAGAAATAAATTAAAAACTAGGAACAATAATTAAACTCATCCATCCAGCTAATAAAGAATACTTGGAAATAACTATACACAGACAAGAGACATATACAGGGGTACCGGTGGAGGCTTGGGAAATAAATCAAAATACAAAGAATCAGACACAAATAACGAACTCCAGAGACTTACCGAGATTAGATTTGAAAAGATGAAAAAACTAAAGGCCAAGCATCCAGTAGACTAAAGGTGTGATTCAGAACCAAGGGGCCATGACAAGCTGATTATTTTTCAAACTCTTTTGCACATACACACTATATATACATGAAATTCTAATTCAGAATTTAATATATTTAGTTATAGTGTTATTAATCAATGAATGCCTGAACTCAGAAAACTAACAGAGAATTAATGGAAGCAAGCAACCAAATTTAATCCAGGTTTTATTGCTTAAACTAATATTTTCCAATTATGGGATAATGACACTTCTAATGAGTAGCATGAGAGCTGTAGAGATCGTGTTGTTGATTGCCACAAAAAATGCTTTTCCCTGTGACTTTTCAAAACCTGCAAAAACCTTGACATTTTTTGATATAAGCAGCACACTTAGAATATATTTCCTGCTTTTGTGTACAGTATGTGCGGCAACAACCTGGGTCCTGAGGGGGTTTTGGAGCTGTGGAATGCATTGGAGCACAACAACACTGTGGAGGAACTTTATCTGGACATCACCGGCATCACAGAGAGAGGAACAGAAAACATTGTCAACTGTCTCAGCAAAAACACTTCTCTGAAGACACTGACGTAAGATTAAGAAATAAATCTGCATGCATCTGCTGCTCTCAGTAGCACTGCCATCTTTATTTTGAATGCTGTTTTTTAATGTTAGATAAATCATAAGGGTTGGAAAAAGCCATGTTTAAAGATCTGTTAACCAGTGATTTCTTTATTCTACAGCCTTGTTGGAAATGACATTGGAGCGACTGGGAGGAGAAGACTGAAGGAACTGGAGAAACGTCGGCCGGAACTCAGGATCATTGCAAACTTTGTGGATGACCTTGGGTTACTTCAGGCATACCTGGATTGGGTGGAGGAGATCCAGACTGATAGAGACCAGATGGACTCCATCAAGAATGTGGATGCCCTGCAGTCAGTGCTAAAGGGGCTCCAGGTGGCAGGGACAGTGGAGAAAGGGGAGAATGCAGAGAAAGCCAAGAAGCTTCAAACAAAGATTGAGGAGCTGCTAAACTATTCTACAGAAGTGATTAGAGGAAAATGACCACAGAGCAATGAACCATCCAATCCATTAAATCTTATGGTCTGACTCCAAGCTGTGAAAATAGATTCTAAAAACTCAGACAGGTATGTTAATAGCTTAAAACTACCTGTACCATTGCTTAATCATCTGGAGAATTAACAATTTCAGCCTGATAACATGCTTTAGATGTTTAAATTGTCAGTGAACCTTAGAGAATCTTTAACAGATTAATATGTTCTTTTATGACTTAAAAAACTGTACCTGCACATTTTTTTTAAATAGTCAAATTAAATACAACTAATACTATTATTAGTCAATATCACAAGACTCACTTAATTACAATGATTTTTAAGTGTTTTTAAGTGATCATTTAGAAGTGGATTCTTTTTCAAACTCAGAATAAACACATCAACATGCTGCCCTCTAGTGTCCACATGATTTACACAAAAGAGAAAAGAAATTCTTCAACTTCACTGAATGTAAAATTCAGCTCGAATGACAAAGTTATTCAACATTTCTGTAAATCATTTTTAGCATATTAAAAAACCCCCATTTGTATTCATTTTTTAAAAAGTAACAAGAAAATGTTTCCAATATTATATACAAGGTAACGCATCCACACACTTTCTTTGTTGTTAAAATACAAATAAACAGTTCTTTTTAAAATAAAACTTCCAATTCGGTTGATAATTTGTTGAACAAAGACAGAACTTTTGAATTTATGTCTCTACACCACCATTGTGGCTTTTCGTCAAGGAATCAATTTGCGTATTGTGAGTTTTATGAATAAAGCACTCTGTTGGTTGTTGGTTTTCCTGTCATGACATTGACAGTAATGGATCTGAAAGACAAAAAGCAGAACTGCAATGGCAATTAAAGAAAAGACGCCAGGGACTAATAATCTGATATTCTGAAAAAATCTGATACTCATGTCAACACACAATATTACTATCAGCTAATTGTCATCATAGGTCAAAGTTAATTTAGCAATGAATTTTAATTGTGACAAATTTTTAGCTAATATATAGACACCAGAAAACAATCCGTAATCATATCCATGACATTGCTGAACAATTAGAAGTCTCCAGCTCAGAGACAGCATATGGACACACTACCACCTAGTGTTAGGGTTAGGATTAGTTTCTAATTAGTTTCCACCTTCCACTGCCATGAGGAACTCTTGCCAGTCTAATACTGCTCCAGCTTACCACTCTCACCTCTTCTGACAGAACAACACCTTGAACTGAGTCCCGTAAACCCCAAGTGTTTCCTTGGGCTCAAGTTTTTGCTGCTTTGAGTCTTTTTTTTTTTTTAAATAAACTATTTTTTCTAGCACTCTGTCAGTTGTTGGGTTGTGCATTTTGAGTCTAAAATTCGTAGTGGGTCTGAAAGAGAGAAAGCAGAACTGCAATGACATTGGAAGGAACAGCAGGAGGGAAACATAATCTGATACTGTGGTTTTGTTTGAAAAAATATGACTATTCATAACAAGGCATACAATATTATTGTTAGTAAACTGTCATAACATAATTGTCATCACAAGTTAATTCAACATTGAACTATAATTAATACTTTGGATTTTAGTTGCAGTTAGCTGTATTTGTATTTCAGTGAACATTGACTATATAATAAATATATGGAAGCCAGAAAACAAGCCATAAACATGGCCATGACATTGTTGAACAATCAAAAGACTCCTGGTCAGAGACAGGACAAGCCTGAACACACTACCACCTAGTGTCAACTTGTGTAACTGCCGAGGATGAAAATCACATTAAATTTGTCAGGCTTTAATAGAAATCTTAATTTATCTGCACAATTATTTTTAATTTGGCAATATATCTGTTATAATAAAGAAACATCAGAAAATAACCCCACCTGGTGCTGAACCACTGCAAGACAGTGATTGATTTTTCTATAACATTACATTTGGTTCATGGCATCAATTCCCAATTAAAAGCCTCGAATACCAAAAATGACAGACTGTACGGGACCCAGCTTATTCAGCTGTCCATCACATGTAACTGTTGTGAGTCCATCCCCACTGTGTACCCCCCTTTGCAAATTCTTTTGTCTTCCTTTTAGGAGAGCCCTTCTAAAAAGAAGTAAGAGTTCAGGAACTAGAGATACCAGTGATCAACAAAGCTGCACCTTTTCTGTTTTTAAGAGGAAGACCTTGTCCTGTAAATTTCCAGTTATCAGAATGCCTTTAAATGTATCAAATGTAATTGTTTCTATCTATTCTCCACAACTAAAAATATGTAATGTTTTTGGAATAAACTATCTAATCATCTGAATGTTTTTTCTGAACAAATTAACCTTGTAGTGATAGATTAGCATAATTATGGCCCCTTCGGAAAATTAATTGCCTTCTCCTGCAATAGGTTCTTTTATTCTTATCGAGTTGACCACACCTGTTTGTTTGTTTAGTGATACGGAGTTTTTTGTGTTGTTATTTTTTCCCCACACAGGAGAACCTTACACAGTACTCACAAGTGTTTTTGCATCCACTAATCAATGACAGGATTATCTATTTAATACCTAGACACTTCACAAAGTATCTCAATACAATGAAGCCTAAATTGCTGCCACTGACAGGTCGGCACTTTGCAGGTTGCGATATTTACAGCCACTGTTGAGTGGCTCTATGTGTGGTAAGATGATTTAGAAAGACATTTTTGAGTATGCATACTAAATGAATTGTTTTTTGAGCACAGATAAGTTATTCTAATGTATTCAGAAGACCACGGGCTCAAGAACAGCATGGCGAGGTGGTACACTGCATATACACAATTAAATAGATGAAGAAGGGTTATTGCAGCTGTTTCAAGCACATCCTATATCAGTTTATCCTCACTTCTCACAATAATCTGTGCAGGATACAACAACTTGCTAAAGAAGACCTAAAACTAAACAGATATAGAAATGTTAATGTTATTTTCTGTCCTCAATATCCAGAGTATATGAAATCAAGTTCAAATGGCTTTAATACTTTACATAATGTTGTTTGACCTTTTGGCCCCGAGGTCATATATGCTGTGTAGTTTACATGCTATTGATGGAATCCAAATAAATCAACAGTAAACAAAACGTAAAAAATTAAAATGGAAAATCAATTTCAAACAAAATAAGAAATTCACTCAAACGGATATCATTCTCAAATCTAGGAGTGAAAAGTAGCATATAAAGGACAGGGGAGGTAAATAAGGCCAAAAAAGTGCAATCTTTAAGCTGTTATCAGAGTTAGAATCAGCTTTCTTGAACAAGTATGTGTACACATACAAGGATTTGGGCTCTGGTTATTTCTGTGCTCTTGATGTAAAGAAGGGAATAGACCACAGACAGAGTGCACCAACTTCACCTGCTGCTTCCTTTGTGTCAGAACGTTTCTGTGCTGCCTGAGTCTTTCTGTGAACCAGGTTTTGTTGTTATTGTATTTGCAGAAGGTATATAAAAAAATGCAACACACAAATCCATTTTTTAAAATATCCATTTAATGGTTTGGTCCTGTATCCCCTTCATCTCCTCTGTCCACTCATCCACAGTATTGTGGTCCATTTGGATCCTTGTGGAACAGCAATAACCTCTGTGGGTGTCCTGAGTTAACTGTGGGTAGGTTTTCTGATGTGGTCTCCTCCCGATAACAGTAGAAGAAACTAAATGTAGGGGAGAGAAGAGCAGCTAAAAGCAAACAGAAACATGAATACATAGTTTTGTTTTGTTTTTTTAGATTTTTATTGTGAAATCGAGATATGGATTACATTGGCATTAGCAGTGGGTGTAGCTAGGAGTTACGTCAAGACTGATGAGAGCTGTGGAGCAGGAGCCTGGACATTAGGGGCGTCTTGATGGAGTTTCACCTGATGGGTCAGACATGAGCGCGTAGGCAGGATCACATGACCTGAATACTGATTCTTGATTCCTTTGTTCACCTCTGGGCTCTTTGACCTTTAGCCTGACTGCTTTTGCCAAGGGCTCGGGCTTTATTTGAGGATACTCGATCTAAAAAGAGGACATGAATACAGCTACTGAAGTTTTGAGACGATGAAATGATGCTACAAGTAATACAGTCTTTTTGTCATTTAAAGCAGGTGAAAGCTTTAATGCACAGAAACTGTTCTGCTCAGCTCTTTCGGGCATTTAATATTCTAATCACTGATAGACACAAAGTGACTTAACTGAAGCCTGTGTCGATGAGTGTTGAACAGCACCTTTATCAGAGAAACTGTGAAGGTGCAGCCCTCCTGTTCTGTTGTGACCTCTGTGTACCAAAAGCTTCCGGTCCATGTATTCTCTCTCAGGACACAGAGGAAGTGCAGCTGCTGCTGGGCCAGGGTGTTGGTGTTGTGTGTCCAGGTGAGGTTGGCGGAGATGTGGGTGCCCACAAACCTGAAGGTGTGGACTTTGTTTTAAGGACAAAAAAAACCTCATGGAGGTCGTTTGGTTAATGAAACACGATGATCAACAGACTATATAATAATATGAATGAAGTCTATTTAATATCTGAGTGTTTACAGATTATAAGAAGGAACTTTGTAGAGTGGTCAAGTAGAAATCCCCTCCTTATAAAGCATATGTGTAAGTTCAGTAAGGAAGATCTGTAATCACTTATCTGCTTGCTTTCTCTGGTGTTTAGTTGCCTTTTTTTTTTTTATCTTTGGTCTCAATCTCAATCTCAATTCTGACATTATTACTCTAGTCAAATCATTTTCTCATCCACCTTTGGGCCAATCAGCCTCTGCTTTGCATGGTTTAAACCCACCTCCTCGTCAACAAACTTTTATTGTTGCTATGTTTTACTTGCATCTATTTGAAAGGGTGAGTGTAAATACCAATTATAATTATACTTTATATGCTGGAATATGCAGAAAATAGGTTCAAATGTTAAACAAATTTCAGTCAGAGAATGTATAAAATTTAATTTTTGCTTGATGCAATGTGCATAAAGTTAAAAGATTAAAACTAATGAAACAAGTTTTAAAAAGAGACTATCATTTGATTCAATTTTATATGACGGATTATACAGAAAAATATAATTGGTTGTGTATCATGATTTAAAAAAAGTAAAAGTAATAAGTAACTAACTGTTTCTGAAAATAGGTAATCCGTGAAGTACTAGGATTACTTTCTTGGAGAAGTAATAATCAGTAGTTAGTAACTAATTTTTCCTAATGTTTTCAAGTAACTTAACCAACATTGGTAGAGAGTGCTATCTGTTTTACTGTTGCCTGCTGAGGGGGCAGAATCAGAGCCAGAGATGCCAGCAGGATCAACAAATTAATCCACAAGGCTGGAAGCATCATTGCTCAAAATTTGGAGGCGTTTGTACGGTGGCCGGGAAGTTGCGCTTTGCACTTCCCGGCCACCGTACGTTT
This sequence comes from Hemichromis elongatus, assembly GCA_015108515.1. Taxonomy (NCBI): domain Eukaryota; kingdom Metazoa; phylum Chordata; class Actinopteri; order Cichliformes; family Cichlidae; genus Hemichromis; species Hemichromis elongatus. The sequence goes on along the minus strand of VUQR01031873.1, from coordinate 6,315 downwards.
GAGTCACTGAGCAAACTCCTCTCCATCATGGACAACCCAACAAGTGAGGCAGCAGTTGCCACAGTCAGGTAAGTGACGATAACATTCCCATACTGGTTAAATATTTTAAAAGGCATTTTAAAACTAAATAGCTCTTTATAGTTTCACTGATGTCAAGTGAGGGCATGTTAGCAGCATTTACCGATAGGTCTAATGATATTGTTGAGTAGCTACATGTTAAGCTAACAGTTGCTAAATGTTCAGATGTCATTATCTTCCCACTGAGTTAATATGAACCTAAAACATGTTAACTATGTATTTCTTTTAAATGCTGCAGAGATAATATTACTGTCACATGTTTAATGGCATAGATTTAACAACTAAATTACTTTTTATTAGAAAACTAATAATCCCTAATTAGCTTCCATAATCGAAGAAACTTTCAGAAAAAGTGGGTAACATTACCATAAAGTTAACTTTACTGGTTTATATTGTTTAAAGCAAATGCCAAAGGCAAACACAAATTTAGAGCTTCACTCATTATTTAGTAAGTGATATGTATTGTATAAATCAACCAATAGTTAATGATATGTTAATGTCAGAGGTGGGTAGTAATGAGTTACATTTACTTGAGTAAGTGTTTGAAAACAATGTACTTATAAAGTACCTTTATTGCACCATACTGTGGCGAGCTCAGACTAGGAGGAAACAGAGGTGTCGTTTGGTCTTGCTACCTGCATCAGCCCGGGAGCACAGTCATTTATTAGAACGCTCCTTCTTTACACACACCAGAAAAAAAACTTGCTTTGGCGTAGCATTAGCAATTGGCAACAACAACAACAACAATGGCAACCATAGCGCTGCCGCCTGAAACAACAGAACATAGCAGTCAAAACCCACCAACAGCCCTGGCCCGCTACAATACTTTTTACTTTTACTCCCCTATATTTGGCAATATTCGACTCATTACTTAATTTTTTTTTTAACACATTAGATAGTACTGCTAAGAATGGATCATTGCTCTGTTTCCATATCTGGAAGACCCATATTCACAACATGGATATGTAAGTAAAGGGGACTTTGCAGCATTAAACACACAATTGACCTCAGAAATATTGATAAAATAGTCATTCTGCGTGTATTTAACTACATAGGAACATTACTACAATCCAGAGAGTGGTTCAGGATACCTCGCATGGCGGTTGAAGACCATTCAACAAAAAGCTGCAGAGGAAAGAAGTGTCTCAGTTTGCAAATCTCCCAGTTCACTCATCATTTAGATGATACTGATGTAATTTGTAGGCAGTAGTCAATCAAATAGTTTTTTCTTAAGTTGGTGGGCCAGGTCGTTGTCTCACCACTGAGACGGCGTTATCAGATGAGGATGTAAGAGTAGCTATTGCTGTCTTGAGACACTATCCATGAAAAGATGAAAGCTACCTTCTTTTATCAGCATTCAATGGTCAATGATGAAAAGAAAGGAGTAGATGTCTTCATAGCCATGTTGCCAACTTAGCGACTTTGTTGCAATGAGTTTTCAGACCCCCTTAGCGACTTTTTTTTTCTAAAAAGCGACTAGCGACAAATCTGGCGACTTTTTCTGGTGTTATTGGAGACTTATTTATGACGACTTATTGACATGAAAGTGTGTATCGCTCTTACTCTCAACAAGCAGCGGGTGCTGCCGTGGGCACTTCGCCCGTGCCAAAGCACTCACAGGTGGAGGATAGTCATCCCCCAGCTGCTGTCAGGGCAGGAGATGTTACCACCTATGTGTCCAAACTGCAAATGAATCACGCATGAGTGAAGTCGCTGCTCCCGCACTCTTTTACTGTTATGGCATGGCATTTTTGTGTTCGTTGGGGGGTAAACAAACATACATGTGGCACGGCTGCAGGAGAAGCCGACATACCGGAGCTGCAACGGCTCATCACGCCGCTCTGCATAAGTAGTACTGGGTCCTAAGGGGGAGTGTTGTTGTGGTGGGTGATGTGTGCAGCGGCAGCGGGAGAGCTGCAGGCGAGTGTGTACAGCAACCGTGGTGAAATAATAGAGTATTCTGAAAAGCATTAAAATATCGTCGGGTCTGCCGTGGATGTGTTACAATGCAGTACAGCAATTCAGAGTCACACTGCTAGCGATCAAAGATTTATGTAAATTTGACAAGCTGAACACATTCTGTACTGTAAAGGAGACGAGGAATGAGATTGATTGACACTGGTCTACAGCCAATCAGGACGCAGAACACAATGCGCTGTTTAAAAAACAAACAACATGCAAAATTGCAAAATTGCAAAAAAAAATCTGCAAAAGAGCGAAGCTACTAAAAGTGAACTTCGATATAGCGAGGGACAACTGTACTAAGTGAATACAAATGCTTACAGCCATTAAATGGTGCAAGATGTGTTGTGTAGAGCATGGTCAAAGAAGAAGGCGGTACTGGTAACAGACACTTCTGGTAAAAGCATATCTAAAATTGACACTGATATGTTGGTGTTATTTCCTCATTTTACATCGCTTCCTTAACAGTTCTTAAAAACCTCACATATGTGGAAATGACTTCTCTATGAAGCTCGTGAAAATGTAAGTTTTTATATCTTACATGCGGAAGAAATATTAAAATTTTATGCAAAGATTGTATGCAAAGATAACATTCCTTTAGATAGTCACTTATTTCAAAAGTGATAATGAGCCCTGTTACTGAGTTAAATATATGTGCTGTATCACTGTTGTCTTGAACTAACGCACTAAAAATATCCTGAAACATCATTTGAGAGTTTTAACACAATACTTAAAAAATCATGACACTTTTCACCGTAGAAGTTTTTCACTGGTAATGTTTAAAGAATAATCGTGTAAATATTTTTAATGTGCAATCTTCAGACTCCTGTAAACTTCAAGAAGAAGATGGCTGGACCTCTGACTTTTCTTCTCTTTAGTTTTCTGCTGCAGGGTGAGTGAAAGAAAATCATCATCTCTTTAGGCTAACTAACAACAACAGCAATAATAATATTATTATTAACACATTGTTGCTAATTTCAACAATTACACATGAATATTTTAGTGTCTGCGATATCATTACCATGAAACATCCACTAAACTACAAAGGGTGTCTATTTATTAGATATTCAACAGTGAAAATGTTTTTATTTATATCTGAATTAAACAACGAAGTCCTTGTAACAGTGATAACTAACAGCAGGGATTAAAACTCTACAGTTGCTGTAAATTACTGTTTACATTTCTTATTTGCAATTCATTGTGTTGTGTTTCAGGTGCACTGTGTGGAACGTTCAACATAGAAATGCCACAGAAGATAAATATTTTGAGAGGATCCTGTGTGACCATCCCCTGCTCCTTCGATGTAGCGGACAGTTATGAAAATAACTTAGATGATACATGTGAAGCATATTGGAGTGATTCACCTCCATTTACCAGTGAAAATGCAAAATTAAAACTGACTAAAGACATGACAGGAGACTTAACAAAGAAAAACTGCACCACAACTTTCAGTAATACAAGTGTTCTTCAAAGAAGTAAATACTACTTCAGAGTGCAATGTGATAATTCACTGAAAGAGACTTTTTTACAAGCTGGTGTTGATATTTCATTTGTAGGTAAGTTTTTATATTCATAGACAGACAACGACACATGTCAAGCTGCTTTGACTTTATTGTGAATTCACTGGATTTCACATAGCACATAAAACCTGAGTAATTGCTGCTCATTTGTTTATTGACTGATCAAAATATTTCTTCCAACCACCAGATCCTCCCTCTCTGACTTTGACTCCATCCACACTAGAGGTGAAGGAGGGAACCTCAGTGAGTCTGATCTGCTCTGCTCCAGCTCCATGTTGGTCTCATCCTCCAGCTCTGACATGGAGCCCTAACCTGGGTCAGATACAGGAGACACTGCAGGAGAATCAGGACAAAACTAAAGTCCAGACCTCTGTTATGAATTTCACTGCTTCTCACCTCCATCATGGAAATAAAATCTCCTGCACTGCTGTCTACAAGAAACAAGATGGTAGCGCTGATGTCACTGCTGAAACAGGTTTAACTCCTGATATTTCAAGTGAGTGTATTTGTTCTCTACTAAAAATAATGTGACTGCTATTAACTTACTTTGCTTGACTTGGTTCAAATTAGACATAAAACAGTTATTTCTGTAATTATTTTAATTATTCTGCTGTCATAAAATCTGTGGGATTTGTAAAATATAATGTAGGACTTAAGCTCGACATGTTGATCAAAATACAAACTTTTCCTTTTAAACTGTTTTTCTTGATGTTTGATTGTCTTAATGATTAAAGTGAATGACAGCTTATCCTTTCTGAGAGTACATGATCTAAAATTTCCAGTAAAACATAAACTTTCCCAGCAATAATATTTACTTCTGTAGGAACTCTCTAATACTGACTTAGAATAAACCAAAACTACATTTAGTGAGTCACATTTGACAACTGCTTGAAGCTTAAACTACAACTTTCCGTTTTTGTTATATTAACATGTAGGTGGTTTTTTGGACATAATTGAGTTTTTTTACTTTACACATGAGCTTGTACAAGTTTTTAATTTCACACTGATCCTCAAACTGGAAACTAGAGTTGCAGAGCAGGTTTACCTTTGTCACTTGTCTTTATGGTCTGTAATGGCATGTTCCATAACAATTCAGTCAGAGTGTAAAAGAAACTGTCATTTCTGTCTTTCATAATATTAAAGTAAACAAATTGCCTTCCACTTTCATTAATATTTTACTTTATTGTTTGCATACTCTGACTATTATCCAAATAGAATTCTAGTAGTATGATTGTTGTATAAAGGGGGACACTGTGTACTGTGTGGAGTTTGCATGTCTGATTTGTCAGGGCGCTTCGGCTTCCTCCCACATTTCAGAGACGTGCACAGTGTTTGATTAATTAGTGATACTAAACTGCCCTGAGTGGAGTATATGGGTGTGAATGGATATCTGTCTCTATATGTTAATTCAGCAACAGGTTAGCGACTGGTCCAGGGTGTATCCTGCTTCCTGTCACATGCCAACTGCTCCCTAGCAACCCTGAACTGGAAAAGCAGAAAAAACATTGATTGATTGTAGTACAATATATGATTTTTTGTAATGAAATTAAAGCAGTCTCTGTTTCAGGTGGAACGTGGGGAATCCAAATGCCACAGACTATAAATGTCTTGAGCGGATTCTGTGTGACCATCCCCTGCTTCTTTGATGTTGAGAGGAAATACAAAAATAACTTAGATGATACATGTAAAGCATATTGGAGTAATTCATTGTCATTTATCAGTTCAATTCCACAACCAACTGAAGACATGACAGGAGACTTAACAAAAAAAGACTGCACCACAACTTTCAGTAATACAAGTCTACTTCAAAGAAGTAAATACTACTTCAGACTGGAATGTGGTAATGGACTGAAATACAGTTTTTCACAAGCTGGTGTAAATATTTCATTTGTAGGTAAGTTTTTATATTCATATACAGACAATTATTTGAATAAATGACACGTGTCAAGCTCCTTTGACTATATTGCGAATTACCTGGAAACATAAATAATTGCTGCTCATTTGTTTATTGACTGACCAAAATATTTCTTCCTACCACAAGATCCTCCCTCTCTGACTCTGACTCCATCCACACTGGAGGTGAAGGAGGGAACCTCAGTGAGTCTGAGCTGCTCTGCTCCAGCTCCGTGTTGGTCTCATCCTCCAGCTCTGACATGGAGCCCTAACCTGGGTCAGAGTCAGGAGACACTGCAGGAGAATCAGGACAAAACTAAAGTCCAGACCTCTGTTGTAAATTTCACTGCTTCTCACCTCCATCATGGAAATAAAATCTCTTGCACTGCTGTCTACAAGAAACAAGATGGTAGCCCTGATGTCACTGCTGAAACAAGTTTAACTCCTGATATTTTATGTGAGTTGATTTGTTCTCTTCTTAAATGAAATAAATAGTAATACCATATAAATAGTCGTATGTATTTGTAATAAATACCATTACCTCGATCTGTTATTTATTTTTGGAGGACATCTGCAATGTTGACTTAGAATGAAACAAAACTACATTTAGTCAGTTCCTTTTTACTTTACAGTTAACAGTTTAAGTGTTTCCCCTACTACACATTATCATGTATTTCCCCTGCAATATCACATTTGTTTTGTGAAAACACGAGCTTGTGTAAGTTTTTAGTTAGTCTGATGCTCAAACAGTAAAGCAAAATTATATATATATATATATAAAAAAAAAAAGTGATGTGTGAATGAGGCCCCAGTTCCAGTCTGATGCCATAGATAGTAAATAAAAGATTAACCTTGAAATGTG